>CM038217.1:110035196-110122712 GCA_021442155.1 Cymbidium sinense
AATTTGATTCGATTCGAATTTTCAATTTTATTAAAAAAATGCACACCCTACATAAATCCGAGGAGACCTTATTAAAAAAAAATCACTAACCCGGCCCGGGCCCTTGCCCGTATACTCTACCGCGCCTGGAAGGAACTGGAAGCTTGATGGTTGAGTACGGACGATTTCTACCCAAAACCCAGGAAGATGAAAGATTGCTCGAGAAGGCGGTGCCGTCTTCTCTTCCTTTATATAAATTCCTCATTTTATGCGAACACTTCATCTCAATCAAATTCGAGTAAATACAAGCTCCAATTCTAAGTTCCTTCGTATCAACGAATTCCTTTCAATCAATTAAAAGAACAATGTCGATCATCCGCAGAAGCAACATCTTCGACCCCTTCTACTTTGACATCTGGAACCCATTCGAAGGTTCCACCTCCTTCTTCGACAACGAACTCTCCGCCCCGGGCTCCAACTACGCGACCGAGGCTTCGGCCTTCGCCAACACACGCATCGACTGGAAGGAGATGCCGGAGGCGCACGTCTTCAAGGCCGATCTCCCCGGCGTCAAGAAAGAGGAGGTTAAGGTAGAGGTCGTGGAAGGCGGCGTCCTCCAGATCAGCGGCGAGAGGAAGAGGGAGGAGGAAGAGAAGAGAGATCTCTGGCATCGAATCGAGCGCAGCAGCGGTAAGTTCCTCCGTCGATTCCGTCTGCCGGAGAACGCAAAGGTGGATCAGGTGAAGGCGTCGATGGAAAATGGCGTGCTTAGTGTCGTCGTCCCAAAGGAGGAGGTGAAGTCCATTGAAATTTCTGGATAGGCGGCATATAAGAAGCGGGTTAGTGTCACGAATCGCCGCCGCCTTTTTGCCTGTGCTTTGTCGTCGTGCTGAGTGAGCTGTTGTACGCGTCTGGTGTCGTTGTCTTATTGGAGGAGTCTTGAAATCGAAAGTGTGTACTTTTCTGTTCGTACCGTTTTATGTTTTTATGAAAGTTGTGAAAAATAGGATGGACATAGAATCGAAAAATAAAGAGGTTTAAAATTTAAAGATCGAATCAGATTGAACTGCATGATATAATAAATATTAAAATTATTTAAATGAGATTTAAATAATCAAATAATCATACAATATGTGTAATTTGAGAGAAATAAATTATAAAATATAAATCATATGCAAAAAAAAAATCTCCTATAATTTTAAAGCTAAATACATTAATATATAAATATTAACCTTTTTGTAGCTATAATAATTCTTTGAAATAAATCATTGTAGAGCTTCTAGAAATTGTTTATCTAAACAGGAATTGAAATTAAATAAAAATTAGTAATTTGGCATCAACTATACAAAATATACAAGTAAAATATAAACCAAACTAACTACATAAAGACATTATAAATTATGATTTTAAACACTTAATAATTAAAACTAATAAATAACAAGTCATAACAAATTTGAGATATTAATAATTCAATAAAGATGATATATGACGTATCAATAATTTGTGTTCTTTACCCGAAAACTTCTACTAAAAATAAAAATATCAAATACATATTAAAATTTATCTCTAAAATAATTTCAAAAGAAATAGATTCTATTCAAATATATTAAAATTCATCTCTAAATGTTGTCTCTTCAAAAGATCCTGCATCAAAAACTGTCTCACCAAAGTTTGTCTCCCAATCAACTCCAAAAGCTTCTAAAATATCATGTGTGATTTCATGTATTTCATCTATTGCCGGCTTCACGACTCATTAGTATTTACAAATCACACATTCAAAATAAATTACTTCTTCATCTTTATAATCAACATAGGTATAATTTAATAACTTATTATTAGTTGTTATATTGGATGATATATTTACTCTTCAACAATATGAATGGCATCATCTTTATATATTTCATTCTCTAAATCATCATAATTTAATTCAGGAGTGTATTCTTCATCAACTATCCAAAATTTGTTGTCTCGATACTTGAATAATCCAATGGATCATAATTTCTTTTTTTAAGATGAAACCTATCAAATAAATATTAAATTTTATATAAGTATCAATGTTAAGAACTTAAGAACAATAGCATAATAAATTAATAATAATAAAAAAAGCATTCATGTTCCTCAAATTAAGATTATAACGAAGATAAACAAGATCATTTAACCTCTGGTGTTCTAAATTATTTCTTCTTTTTGTATGAATTTGTTCGAAAACACTCCAATTTCTTTCACACCCGGAAGAAGAAGAAGTTTGACTTAAAATTCTAATAGCCAATTTTTATAAATTAGGAGCACTAGAACCAAACATCTTCCACCATTCATCTGCATATAAATTTTTAATTAACTTCAAAAATATAAATTATGTCAAAAAAATATAATGAGATACAATGAAAAATAAATGAAATTATGAAAAACTCACTTACCATGTTGCATTTCTTTGGTCAGAATGAGTGTAATCGGCTTTCCAAAACTTTCTAAATTATCCCAATATATTCTAACTTCATTCATTGCCAATTTAGGCTTAGGACATATATCTTTATTTCCAATAAGTTCAATCAATCCTTGCATAACTTCTGGTTTTTGACAATAATTCTCTTGATCATACTGAAAATATGGATTTAAGAAATAAGCAGCTTAGTGGATACCTTGGAGGAGTTGTTCATCCCATCTTTTCTTAATAATATAAGTATATGGCTTATACAATCTTTTAACACCTCTAAACATTATTTTAAGTATCTTTATTGTTCTATACATGTCATCATAAACATAACTAAGAGATGGTTTTTCATCTGAATCAACAACTCACAATAATCTTATTAATGGTCCTGTTATTTTTGACATGATTAAATAATCATTCTAAAATTTGTTATCCATGATGATAGAAGATGCATCTTTTCCTTTAATAGTTTTTGCTAACTTTGAATCCACATAATGCTTATTTGTAGCAAGAGCTTGCAAATCATGTTTATGATCATATACAATTTTCAAAGTAATAAAAGTTGTTGCAAAACGAGTAGCTCCTGGGCGTACTATTTCAGTCCACCCTTGTCTTTTCCTCAACCAAGATAATAGAAAAATATGATTGTAAATTAATATTGTTATCTTCGATGCCTTCTTAGCAAGATCCACTACATGAGGTAAGCTACTAATATCTTTTAGAATCAAATTCAAGCGTGTTTAGAGACCAACAAATATTCTCATACTTTTCATGCAATAGCTCTCCAGCCTTCTTATAATTTGTTGCATTATCAGTCACAAGTTGCACAATATTTTCTGGATTTATCCACTCAACTACTTCAGCAAATAAAGAACAAAGAGTTGTAGCATCTTTCTTAATGTCAGAAGCATCAACAGATTTTAAAAAAGATACTCCTCGTGGATAATAAATTAAAAATTAATTAATGTTCTATTTCTAACATCTGTCCATCCATCAGCCATTAAAGTACACCATGTTTTCTTCCAACAATGCTTATAAGATTCAACTAAAAGTTTACATTCTTCTTTGCAATCCCTCAATAGATTAATTCTCATCCCGTGATATGATGGAAATTCATAACATGGTCCAATAGCAAGTATTGCATATATAGCTTTACGAGCAAATGATGAATTTAAAGCATTGAATGGAATACAACTGTCAAAAAATCATCTAGCAATGGCCATGTCAGATCTTTATACTACTTCTTTAGATGCCAAAATACTTTTTAAAGATGGTTGTGACCCGGGTTTTGTTCTTGGAGCAAAGTAAGCATCAATTTCATCTACTTTTCTTTTTTCCTTTATATAATTCTTTATCATGTGTAGTTGATGATTGTGATTTTGATAGATAAGAGCCTTTCTCTTCTTCAATAATATGCTAATTATAAGGATGTACACTATCTCTATCCTCTTGTGTATCTTATTTTTTCTGATATATTGCTTTTAAATTTTCTTGCATTTGAAAGTGAATATCATGTGAAACTTTTTTGCATTAAGCAATATTTCCCTTAACTCTGTTAAATGTTGTTTCATTCTATTTATGCCTCCACCCTTATATATTAATCCACAGTACAAACACTTATATTTCTTTTTCTCATCAGGACATCTAGATTCACTAAAATGATTCCAAGTCGGATCTATTTTCTCACGAATATTATGGAAAGAAATATAATTTTGACTTTCAGAAGGCTCCATCCTAATTATTTTAAAATAAAATAAATGTTGAATAACTGAAAGAGAATGTGAATAAATAAATTGTCAAAATATATCCTATAAGAAGATGAATTGGTTTATCAAACTCAAAGATATTTATGAACTTGAAAAATACAATATGAACTAATAAATCAAATCATATACACTTTTCTAATCAATTCACTTATGAACTTGTATGAGAGAATAATACATATATAATCATATTTATGAAGGGATCCGTGAGAGATATCGAGAAAAATACAAGATTAAATTAAAAAAATTGCTAAATATGAACTAACAAATACAATTCACTCATATCCACTTTGTTAAATATAAACTTTGATGAACTTTTATATGTTAAACCTATGAACTAACAAATTAAATCATATACACTTTTCAAATCAATTCACTTATGAACTTGTATAAGAGAATAATACATACATAATGAACTTTTATATGTTAAATTTATGAAGTGACAAATTAAATCATATACACTTTTCAAATCAATTCAGTTATGAACTTGTATAAGAGAATAATACATACATAATCCTATTTATGAAGGGACCCGTGAGAGATATCCAAAAAAAAATATAAGATTAAATGAAAAAATTGCTAAATATCACCTTGTATTCGAGTGCGTTTTGAATTTTTCTGAGTATTATGCTCCCTCCAATTTTTTATTATATGTTTGCTAGAACCGAGAAGAATGCCACGGTCGGATCTGTTTGCTGTAACCGAGAAGAAGGCACTGCGGATTTGAATCAGCTGCGTGAAAAATCAGAGCCGTCCGATCGTGGACTATGTGTGGACCGACTGAGTGATTGAACCGCCGGTTTGCTATAGTTTCCCACGGTTTTCTGCTGAGCCAATTTTTTGAATATTCTGGACCGGCGCAGTGACCGGTTCATGGACGAACTGGCCGGACCGGTCAGGTTATCAAAGCGTTGGTTTTTACAAAGTAAGCGGCGTTGTATAAGAGTTTGAAATTATTATTTAAAGGGGCTAATTATGATGAGACGAAAGGAAAGATAAATAGAGAAGAGAAAGACAAGTCATAAAGAATACACAAAGATTTGAGTCATTTGGTTGGCCAAAATCCATTATAGACCTACCAAAGAATTTATTATATGTGTGTAAATTACTAAGAGAAGAGCTTCACCAAATTGAGCTTTTCTTAAGAATTAGAAGAAAACTTTACAATTTAAAATTGTTTATTGAGATGCAATGCTTTAAAAATTATAATTACTTAAACTAAATGTATAAGAGAAAAATAAAATTGCTTGAAGCATTAGATGCAAGATGGTTAAAAACAATACGTGCAATCATGATTAGGTTAATTACTTTTTTTTCTCAATATGCTTACATCTTTGAAGTTATATGTCCCTCATTTCAGATGAGATGTTATTTACAAAGGATTATGTATCTTAATATTATCTCTAATTATTTTTTTTTGAAGTTTTAAGTGGGTTTTGACTATTTTATTGTCTCGAGTGAGTTTCAATTTTGACAATTAATTGAGAGAAACTCTTGTAATTTGATTGGGCAAACTAAGTAATAATAATAAATAAGGTGATAAAAGAAATGAATTTTAGATTGTTTTAAATTTATCATTTTTTCATCTTCCATATCATTATTGATTATTTGGGTGAAGGGACCAAATTGTTTGTGTCCCAAGGTATTGTTGAGAGGATTTGCCTTAGTTATTAAGTTGATAGCCTTTTGAGGAGAGTTAGGAGTTGTTCAAGCCTAGGTTGCTTCTCGGAAACTTTATTGAGATTTTGTCAATGATATTATTGAGGATATTATTGAGAAAGTTTTGTAGATTCTCGCAAGATGCATCCTAAGTTGTTTAGGAGAATTTAAAATTTAGTATTGCATGTAGGCCACATGTAAAGCCAAGATTGATTCTAAGATGACTTAATTTATAAAGATTATTTTTTCTTTTATTTTAAAATGTCATAATTGAAGTGAATATGATTAAAAAATGTAATTTACTTTAGTATTAAATATCTTTACTTTGCGACCCTCAATTGTTAGTGTCTAATGCCCCTTCATTCTAAATCACAATAAGAAGTTAAAGTTAAAAAAGATAGAGTTCTTCAACATTGGTGTAAACCTATATGAATTTTGGCTTATGATATTATTTACTAGTTTATTAAGTACTTTTATAAGTTATAAAAGTATTAAATATATCAACATGATGATGACCTATTTTATTAGGTACTTGGAGCTTTTGCAACTTGATTTTATGTATTAAATGGTAAACCAAAATATTTCAAGAAGATCAAATGAAAGATTTCAAGAAATAGCTTAGGTGTGTGTTTTGATATTTCAATGTATAATTAAGTTATTAATTATTCTATAAATATTTTAAAGATGACTAACACTCAAAAAAAAATTGATCTAAAACATAGTTGTATATTATTCAAGATTTACTTATCATTTTTAAAAAAATATTTTAATTTAATTTAATAACATTAATTAATTATAAAATTTAGAATAATTAATAATCACAAGTAAAAAACTTCATTTCATCTTAAAATTGAATTTTGATATTATTATTAAATTTATTTTAAGTTTTATTTTTATAATTATATCATTAAATTCATTATTTTTATGTTACTTAGTAACAAAAAAGATTAGGTTAAACTTAACTGAAAATTACACTACTCATTACCAAAAATAGAAGACTTGAAATTGAAATAATTTTTTATGTGGCTTTATGAGTTAGTGCTTACTTAAAAATGTTCATATATTTCTATTAATGTGATTGAATCACATGGTAGAGAATACATCATTGTATTCATGAATCTAAAGCCTTCTAAACAGGGCTTTGTTGCACCACAAGGATTTATCTCAATGATGTGGAGTTTTGCTTATGCCATGAGTAATCCAAATTGCATGATCAATATAATTGAATAATCATATTTTTTTGTCTCACATCAATGAATCCTTTCAAGATCTTATTAAAACTATGCTTCATGTGGGTCAACGAAAGATTTTTCAAGGCAATTATAATTATAATGCTAATTGAAGCACTATGGTTACTATTATTCCAAGCTATAACAAACAGAGGATAAGTGTGAATTATGATTTCTAAAGTATAGATTTAAAAAGGTGATTCCATGAGTCTCTTTTTAAGTTGATTTGAAAAAGTAGGCATGATAAATCTCTCATTCTAATGGGATTGTAGAGTGAATTTGTCTCAACATATAACACATGATAAACACATTGTATACATAATGCGAAGAGAAAAAAATTTTATAGGTGACTTTATATGTTATAATCAACTTCAAACAAGTAACCCTTACCTTCATCTTTAAACAAATCTGAAGAAGAAAGGGTTTGATCATCTTATTGAGTTTTTTACCATTATCTTTGCTTAAATATTTTATACATATAGAGAAAGCTTTTACAAAATGCTAATGTACATGCTTGGGAGAATCAAAACTGATAAGCCATTTAACTTCTGATTTAGGTGATACAACCTCTATAGATTACATTAGTTGAACTAGATGTGGACAGATTATGCTTTCATATGCATCCACATTATCTAAAAAGTATACATCCTCATGGAGAAGAAAGATAGGTTTCTCTTCATTGAATAGCTATCCTAGACAATGCAAATAATATTTATAGAAGTTATTTAGCTGGAACATGCATTTTAAAATAAGAAGAAGATGTAATATACTTGTAATTTTTTATGATAATTTAAATGAGGAAAAAATCTTTTAGCATAAATATTAGAAGAGAGCTTTTTTTATGCTACACCTTTTTAGTTTTATGTATTTTAAAAATATAAATGGATGCATACTCTAACATTATAAATATTGGGATAATTAGAATCAATATTGCAAGTGTGGGGACAATTATCAACTTTGTTTTAGATTTGAAAAGGCATTTTCTTAATGCCGATAATTTTTTATATTTATTTGATTATCTTTTTTATCTTTTAGAGGAGGAACAGGACAACTCTTTTCAACACAAAAAGAAAATAAACTAGTACAAGTAAAAGTATGAAACCCCATGATCATCAAAATTGACCTTTTCTTATAATAGATGAGATTACATTTTAGTAGATGATTTTCTTTTCTTATTTGATTATTGCTTGTCATATACTAAAAAAAATGTTTTGTCAAGTTCCCAAAACTATCAATCTACTTGAATTTAAGTGGAAAGAAATATGTTAAATGTCAAATATTAGATTTCCTTATAATTTTTATGATGGGGGTGGTTTTTCGCACTAAACAATTGAACTTCTAGTTAAGAGGGTTAGGCTAAGTTTACTAATCCTATCCTCTTATGATTGAGAGACACAAGAGCTAAGGTAGGTGCAAGATCTATGGTAATCTTGTTGACTAAAATTCAGTTAGTGTATTAGTCGACATCAATAGAGACACATCAACTAATGTGGGTGTAACTCTATCCACAATGAATTGCACTCCCCTCTTTCTCAAGGGATAAGATAATTTTACTTAAAGCTATCATTATGGTGTCCTTCTAATTGTAGAAGTGACTGCGACCAAGATTGGAGATCTATTAGTCTTATCCCATGCTAATTCATCTTCCCTTGCCATCTAAATCAACCAGTAGGGTCATAATGTCGATTGCAAGTTCTTTGATGGAGGAAAAAAAGGTAAGATGAGTGAGAATTATTTTAAAAATATTCGAAGAGTCAAAATTTTATTTTTAATATTTATTAAAATAAATAAATATATTTAAAATAAAATAATAAATAAATAAATTTTAATTTTTGTAACTATTTAAAAAAATTAAAATTTAAAAAATAAAAATGATACTAAATATGGCCTAAATTAATCACTTATATGTCTAAGCTAGCCACTATTGGTGTTTTCTCTGGAATAGAGAAAAGAAATGACACCACATAGAGTTTAGGAATAGTTTATTTAGATGACCAAATACGGCATTAAGGAATAAGCATATTATCTCAAAAGATAAACACGCTCTCCAGTAATGGATTCAATCATTTCAATAAAAGACTCCTAAGGCTAATGGGTCTTTCGTGTACCAAAGTATTTTCATCTGAACTACATGGAAAAGTAGAACAGGGTCTATTTTATCCTGGGATCATGGTTCCCTATAAAGGCAAGCCTCTATAGTTAATTACACCTTAGGAAGGGTCTCTTCCTAAGAATACTCTCGATTAAAGAAATAAGTGGTTATTCCTAAAACTACTAAAGTAACTTTCAAAGGATTGATTTTGAAAAATTCAATTGGGAGAGGTTCAAATTGGAGAGAGTTATTTTCATGAGTCAAATGGGAAAAAGTAGGAAATGTCTATTGATACTGGGATGCCCAGTAGACATTTCATATATCCTATGATTGGGCTTAAAATTTGGGATTCAATTTTTTAAATTTCAAGTTATCATTTTCTTAAAAATCTAGGGCTTAGATTCTAGTAATATAAGACTGCAGAAATGCCTAGGTTTGAAGACTTATTCCAAAAAGAATGCTTAACCTAGTCTATAGGTGCTTCTAACATGTCGATGTTCACCTAGTTCTATCCTTGGGAATCATTGGTCATTCTCCTCACTTGAGGAAACTAACCTATCCCTGACTCTTCTGGACTTACAACCTGCCTGGAGAAGGCTCTAACACCACCTAAGCGTATTTTAAAATAATGAGGCTAAGTCATATGAATGCAAATGGTCATTGCTTTTAGGAAAGAAATCTATGAACTTAGACTTATTCCCTAATCCCTAAGATCATGTAGGGTATAAAGATGTACCTAACTAATGCATATTTTTCAGATTTTATAATTTTTGACTCAGGATTCATTTAGGCCATAAGAATGCAATTTATGCCTAATGCATGCAATTAGAATAAGATTATGGGCCAAATCAGAATAGAAGAAGGTGTATTTCCATCATAGGCTCTCAAAGGTCAAGCCCAAGTTCTCTGGCAAGGATGGAAGTCCTTCATTAATCAAGAGTGAAACAATATGATTATATATAATGTTAAAACATCCAGCTAAGGGGTTACTATAAATTTTATCTTGCTTTAATGGCCTAGGCTTATATATGAAGATTATGAGTTGTATTTATTTTTATGTTTCAATTGATTTAGTTGGGTAGAAAATTTAGTTTATCCTATGAGCCTACGTCTAGGCATTCATCACAGCACAAACATAGCATAGAAAGAAACCTAAGAAAAGCATGTTGTTTCTATTGTGCACCCAAAATAAATCAAGCCAAATTAAATTATATAAGAAAAAGACCAATGCAGCTGGGTACTGTTGTTCACCCTAGAAGAAAGAAAAATGGATAGCCGAGTTCTGCCCTAATACAACCTGGCCTAGAACTACAAGTTTAGATCTATGGGTCTTCTTTCCAGGAAAGTCTCCTTGTTCAGGGACATCCATTGAGCTTCACAGGGGACCACCACACCATCTCCTGGTTGGGTCAGCTCCTACTAATCTTAGACCCCATAGATCCTAACCTAATTCTAAGCTCAAATTTACATTTAAAGCTCAAAAGTAAATCCTAAGCCCTACAAAATAGATGTTAGGAAATACACACAGCACACAGAGCAGTTTATATTTCACAAATATACAGACTTAGCATTAGTTGCTTGCCAAGCCCACCTGTCCTATGGACTATGTTAAGGGATTTTCAGCACCCGCAAGCAAATAATAATTTTATGATTTATTTATTACAGTGATCCCTTTAACACAGTCCCATGCAGAAAAGAGTGTCAAATCTAAAAAGAATGCCCTAACATCCAGTATAATGAACAAACAAGCCTAGGCATCTAGTCTAAAGCAATACACTACACAGACATCTGAAACACAGCACAACATATCACAGGAGATTAAAAGAAAATCACAGAATGATCTAACCTAGATCTAGAGTCGTGACCTAAGTAATCTGGTGTGTGTAAAAGAGGGTTTATGTGGAAAGTCTTTGCTAGGCCTTTAAGTTTGAGTTTGAAGTTTGAAGTTTGAATTGGTTTAATTTTTACCATTGGTTGGTTTCAATTCAAATGACTTAATGATTTAATTCTCATTTTATGTTCATTTTATTTGGTTAAAGTAATATTTAAGTTTTCAAGAATGAGAATTAAAATGAATTTCATTTTTAGGTGAAACTCACTTTATTCCACATCCTAAATCCTATTGAAGTTTCCAAAAGTCTAAATAAAATCCTTAAGTATTTTAATTAATCCTTTTGATGTTATTTATGTTTTGGTTTGATTTATGTTATTTCATTTGTTTGAATTGCTTTATTTGATTTAATTTATTTGATTTATTTAAGTTATGATTTGTTTCATTTTAATTAAGTTATATGAGTTTCATTTGATTTGGTGTATGTTATTTTAAAGGGTTTGATTTTATTCAATTTAACTTAAGTTATTAAATTATGAATTTGTAAGCTTAAGTTTTAAGTCCATTAATATGAATTAATACCCTAGGTTTATTCATAGATTATTCTTAACCTAAAGTACTTAGGTTAATTACTTGATCTGATTTGATTAACCTATGTTTTAGATTCATTATTTAAATTCATTAAGGATGAATGATTTCATTAAACTTAACTTAAGTTGTTTAATTATGTTTGAATTTCATTAAGTATTAATTTTCTTAAAATTTTGATATTTGATTAAATTCATTGGCTTAGGAAGTTTTGATGAATTACCCTAAGTATTTCTGATGTTTATTTTAGATTAGTTCAATTTATTTGTTGATTCAATGAATTAATGATTCTTCTTAATTTTTATTTAGTTCATATTGACCTAGAGATTTGAAAAATCAAGAATTCCAAATTTATAGAGTAATTGGATTTGAGATAATTATGGCAAGTGGGGTTACATGCCAATTTTATATTTTTAAAGTTTCAGCTTGATTAGAGATGTAATTATGGTGTAATTAAGGTTTTAATTATTTTATTAAAACCTAAATTAAGCCTAATTTATTAAGATTCATTAATGGATTTTATTTTTCACTTATTCTTCACAAATATCTTTCCAATAAGGGTTTATTCATAATTTTTTGGTTAATTGGTTGATTTATTATGATTTCATTATGTTTAGGTCATTTAATTGAATTATTTAATTCTTTTAATTTCTAATTAGGTTAATTGGCTCTATTAGGTTCATATAGGTTTGATTAGGTTTAATTAGTATTCTAATATTCATTAATATTTATTATGTTGATTTAATGTTATTAGATTAAAGTCTTCTAATTATTTCATTAAAGGGTAATTAATTTAAAAGTTAATACACATGAAATTAGAATTTTTCTTGAATTCAGAGAATTAAATCCCCAAAAATTTTCCTAAGGTATGTTTTAAGCTTAATTTTATTTTCCCAAAGTTTCAAATTAATTGGATTATTAATTTGAGGGTAATAGGGTTTAATATTTTTTCAATTAAACTCAAATTAGAGAACATTATCCAATAAAATTGGGATTTTAATTTCTATAGATTCCTCTCATCAAGACAAATCCATAAAAAATTTTTTGTAATTTGTTTTATATTTCTTTGATTTTATATGATTTTTTTTAAGTTTTTAGGATTTTAATTAATTAATTAAGCCGTTAATTAACAAATCCTAACGGTTTTTTAAGTGGGAGGGACCCGCGTGGCAGACTTAAAATGCGGGATCATTTACGGACCATCCAATCAAATATCGGACGGTCCATACTAATCTTGCGGTCCTGCATGGCAGGCCGCGTGTCATGCGTGGGATGGTTTTGCGTGATACGCGTTGAAAATCAGGCGATCTGGGTCCACGTCGTGGATCGGTCAATCGTCCCCATGGTCCTTAAAGATTTCTTTGTGTGCCTAGATCACGGACCTCCGATCCAAATAGAAGGATCGAGCGAGATCATCTTCTTCATTTCTTGTGAGAATCGAGAACCGTCCAACTTATTTTGCTAATATCTTTTGATCAAACAACAAAATCAGATTTCAAGTGCTACGATCGTGAAAAGAAATCTAAAATTATATGTGGTTGGCTCACTTGAAAATCACGTTTCCCATGAAAATAATCAAAATTGAATTGCTTAAGAGATATGAGGGTTGTGCTAATGGCATACCTTGATCCGTTGCTCGATTGGCTTGAAATTGATTCCTATAGCTTTAATTCTTTGAAAGATGATCGTGTGCCAATGGAATCAAGCTCTCTCCATGTAAATTGCTCCGTAGACTGAGCCTTAGCTTACAAATTTCAATTTGATCATTCTCGGCTTCCATCACCAAACAAGGCGAGTGAGGGCTTGATTTGGATCTCCTCGAGCCATAGAACATGTGTGTCTTCAATTTGGGGTGAAATCCCCTCCTTTGGATTTCACCATTAGAGGAGCTCAGTTTTGCACTATTCACCACCCTTTTGGTGGTCAATTGGTTGAGGGGAGGAGTTGAAACTTTTTCTTTAACTCTAGGGAGTGGTTTGGAATGAATTTGGAGAAGCCTCAAGGTTTCCTTGTTTGATTTTCCCTTTGGCAGACCCCTCTCTCTCTCCTCTTCCTCCTCTCTTTATTTTCTTCTTCTTTCCTTGGAGAAGCCAAATCCTTGTTGGCTTTTCTTTGCTTGATTGCCTCCTTCACTTGAAGGCAACCATCTTTCATTAGGAGGTGGTATGGGATGAGGATGGGAAAAAGTGGAAGAAGAAAATTGACATTTTTCTTTCTTCCCATTTTCCATTTTTTAATTCCCCTCTTTTTATTTTGCTTTTATTATTTCCATGAAATATGATATTATCAGCTTAGTTTGGACTAAAGTATGATATGCCCAAATTAATCTCAAAATGGATTTGAGATTAGATTTAATTTCATTTGAATTGTCTTAGAATTTGAATTCAACCAAGTGCTTTGATTTTAGCTTGATCCAATTGAAAATCAACTCAAGGGTATGAAATTAAATGTAATTTGACTTTTAATCATCTTGAATTAATGATTATTGATTGTTGATTTGATTATTTAATTTAAATTTGGATGCTTCAATTTGATCTACCTAAGCCAAATAGGTTAGATCCAACCCAGAATTCTAAGTCACTAGGCATAGTGTCTAAGCATTGAATTGGGAGAATCTTATTTGATTAGAATCTCTAATTGCTAAATTAACCTCATCCAAAATGAGGTCAATAAATGGACACCAATATGTGTAGTAGATTAAGAATACTTGCACATATTGGTTGACAAATTAATCAACATGCAAGTATAAACTTGGGGTTCCAATTCAAAATTTTGATTTTTGATTTAAAATTTTGTTTTGATTTTGATTGTGAAAGATAGGTATATATATGCCTATATTTTCTTTGTAGTGTGATTCATTCCTATAAACTTAACTTTCATTAAGTTCTAGGATAAAGAGGAATGCTATTGAGTAGACCCAAAATTGGTCTAACCCAATGCAATCATGCTCAAGAAAATGCAGGGACTTACTTGAGAATAGTGGTGATCCATGTGATTAGCTAATAAAATGGGGTCGTTAAGGGCATAATCCATCCTAGTTAGCTAAAGAGATTAGAGGGGTCTTTAAAGACATCATCTAATCCTTAAAGCTATGCTGGGGAGAAGAGGCTTGAAATGCTTGATCCTAATCCATAGCACTTAGACTACTAAATAGGGGTCACATGGACTTAATCCTTTTTGAGTAGTCCAAAGAAATAGGGCCTTCAATGGCTTGATTCCATTTCTTAGTTTTGAATAGAAGCCAACTGGGGACTTACTCTGTGTGATTAGAAAGAATGTAGGGACTTACTTCTTTCTGATTAGCTAATAAGATGGGGTCGTTAAGGGCATAATCCATCCTAATGAGTTGAAAAGAGGATAAAGGTCCTTAAAGACATGATCCAATCTTCAAAACAAGATGTCAACTGGGGACTTACTCCAATATGATTAGCTAATAAGATGGGATCGCTAAGGGCATGATCCATCTAATTAGCTAAAAGAGGAAGGGTCCTTAAAGACATGATTCAATCCTCAAAATAGGATGCCAACTGGGGACTTACTCCAATGTGATTAGAAAGAATGTCGACTAAGGGACTTATATCTTTCTTACTTTAGAAAGGGGTCATAAAGACTTGATCCAATCTAACTCACCAGTGTAACATAAAAGGGGCTTTAATGGCCTGATCCAATCATGTACATAAAAGTAGGATGCCGACTAGGGACTTACTCCTATGTGATTAGAAAGAATTGATGATTTATATCTTTAAATAGTAGAAAGGAGTCATGAAGACTTAATTTAATCTAACTCATTAGTGTAACATGAAAGGGGCCTTGATGGCTTGATCCAATCATATACACAAAGTAAGATGTCTGGGGACTTACTCTATGTGATTATAAGAATGCCGGCGACTTATATCTTTCGGCTATTAGAAAGGGTCATAAAGACTTAATCAATCTAACCTTAACATGAAAGGGGCCTTGATGGCTTGATCCAATCATGTACACAAAGGTAGGATGCCTGGGGACTTACTCTATATGATTAGAAAGAAAGGTCACTAGGGACTTATATCTTTTGGTTATTAGAAAGGGGTCATAAAGATTTGATCCAATCTAACTCACTGTAACATGAAAGGGGCCTTGATGGCTTGATCCATTGACACAAGTAGGATCGCGGGGACTTACTCCTATATGATTAGAAAGAATCGACTGGGGACTTAAAAATGGGTCATAAAGGCTTGATCCAATCTAACTCAGCTGTGTAACATGAAAGGGGCCTTGATGGCTTGATCCAATCATGTACATAAAAGTAGAATGTCAACTGGGGAATTACTCCTATATGATTAGAAAGAAAAGGAGAATTATATCTTTGCTATTAGAAGTCATAAAGACTTAAATCTAACTACTGTAACATGAAAGGGGTCTTGATGGCTTGATCCAATCATGTACACAAAAGTAAGAATGGTGCCACGAAGGGCTTGCTCCAAACCTACAAAGGTAGTTTTTCATGGGAATGGTGCACAAAGGCTTACTCCAAATCCAGAAAGATATGAGAAGGGTGCCACAAAGGGCTTGCTCCCATCTCAAGTCATGTATAGGAAGGTGCCACAGGGCTTGCTCCCATCTCAAGTCATGTATAGGAAAGGTTCCACAAGGGCTTGCTCATAAGGTGATATGGAATGAGGAAAAGGGTCAAAGTGACTTAATCCTAATCCTCAAAGTTTTGACTAATAAGCAAGAGTCTCATGAACTTAATCCTTACTTGATTAGTCTTGATGAAAGGGTGATGGAAGGTTTGCTTCCATTTCTTGATTTCACTAATACTCCTTACACATGAAAAAGTTTAGTGAAGGAGGTTTCAAAGAGTTGGAATTTATTTTGAATGAAGACTTGGGTATATTTTGGACCCAATGCTTTACTATGCCATGAGCATAGAAGTTCATCATTCTTCTTTTTATATTCTTTTTATCTCAAAGATACAATAAACCATGCTAGATGTCTATTTTACTGAAGGCAAGACATCATAGAGTACTAACATGAGAATTATACCATTTTGAGCTTGCATGTGACTGTGTAATTCTTTAGGTAGTAAGAAACCAAAGTCAACCAGTGCTTCTCAAATGGAATTTCTTTTTCTTTTTGTTTAGACATGTATGTTATTTTTACTTTGTTGACATAATCAAGCTTATAAGGCCTTCTCTTGGATTCAATAAAGATCAAGAGATTCCTTTAAATCTTTCTGAAGTGAATGACAATCAAGAAAATCTTTTGGATTCTCATGGAGTAAAAATTTTTTTATCCCTAATCAATAAGGGAATTAAAGGATTAACTTATTAGAAATTAAGATTCTCTAATAAGTTTGAAATTGAATTTCTTCATTGATTTATTATTATAAATGAAATCTCATAATTGTCTTTGATTAATTTCTTATTTTTTGCATTTTGATCCTTCTACATTTACTACAAGGTCTTTGAAATTACTTTTAAGTAAATTTCAAGACTCTATATGTAGTAATATATCTTCAAATCATATTGAAGTTTCTTTTCTTTTCTTTTCTTCTTTGGAGATTTTCAATATAACCCTCCACTAATTGAAAGTGGGATTATAAGAAATCTTGATCATGACCCTTTTGCTAAATTATCCCAATATTTGAGATTGAATGATATGACTCTTATAACACATTCTTATAAGGATTTGAATGTCATATCATATGCTTTCAATTTTCTTTTCTATAATTACTTTATTTTTTACAATTTTTTAGATAAGTTATCCTTAAGAAGGATAATCTTATGCATGAAAAATATTTTGATTTTAAAATGAAATATGAATAATATGAACCCATTTTCAAGGTAAATATTCTACCCTAGTCCCAAGATGTGGGTCATATAATGATGTTAGCTAACCAAGAATCTTTTCTTCTTATACAACCATCATTTTCTAACTTTTAATTTAGCACAATTTTATTTTTCTTTTGAAATTTGACCACAGTCGTTAAAGGACTTAGTTTATTGAAATGGCATCAAGCTTAAGTTTATAGAACTATATCAGATCATTTCAATTTATTTCCAAATAAAGTAGTCTTTAAACCCAAAAGATAATGACCAAGTCATCAATAGCTAACTCATTAAAGAGTTAGATCATTGATATCATCTTGTTAATTATGGAATGGGATTTTTCTTTAAATTTCAAGGGTGCATCTCGAACATGAAGACTAAATAAATCTCCAGACACATCTAAACAAAATTCATGCATTGTGAGTGTTGAAAAGAAAGTTAGGACCCAAACTACTTAAGCTTTTAACTTGCAATGGCTCTATAATTCCATAACTTTTTTTTGTTTATGGTTATAGGCCACTTAATGGAATCAGTATACTCAATGGGTCCTTTGCCATATAAAGGATATGGACCCCTGGAAAGAAGATCCACTATCTTTTCTTTTAACCTACTAAATGAGCTCACCCAATCATGGCAAAGGCTAAAATGATAAAGTATGAGATATCTTATTTTTATTAGCTAGGGATAATTTTGACTTCTAACCCTACCACTTCATTTTGATGTGGAAGTTTGAAGTTAAAATGTCCATTTACATTGGGTGTCTTTTTCTTCATTTAAAATTAGAATATACTCAATAGAATCTTTGCCATTCAAAAGATATGGTTTCTTGAAAAGAAGATCCACTATCTTTTTATTTAACTTCCAAGCTCACACAATCATGGCTAAAATGACAAAGTATGAGATATCGATTATTTTTATTTCATTTCAAGCTATGTTAGTTTTATTGGGGTTTTTTTCTTCATTTGAAATGATATCGAGTATACTCAATAGAATCTTTGCCATTCAAAAGATATGGACTCTTGAAAAGAAGATCCACTATCTTTTTATTTAACTGCTCACCCAATCATGACAAAGGCTAAAATGATAAATCATGAAATATCTTATATTATTATTATTTTTCTTATTTATGACAATTTTTTGAATTCTAACCTTACCACATTATTTTGATGTGGAAGTTTAAAGTAAAATTTCCACATATAGAAATTTTAGACTTCATCATTTTGCTCTTGGATATAGTCCTTCCATCCCTTTACTTTTCTTTTTCTTTTGTAATATTTATTCTCATTTCATTTCATGAAAGGTTACATTTGGTAATTTTCCTACTTACAAGATTCACTAATAAAATAGATGTATTTGACTTATTTTCATAACATTTCATTCTTATTAAATGACTCCACTAAATGATTTCGGAAATTTGATATATTTGACCTTTTTTATTCAAATACACCATTTGATTGATTTTTGATATGATTCAAGATCTTTGCTTGATTGATCATATAATATGATCCAACATTTCTATTTCTTTTCATCTTTTCATGGAACAACAAATCTAGTAAAGTCATTTAAGATTGATAAAATGACTTTCTAAAGATGTTACACTTGTTGAATTCAAAATTATTTAGTGGAGTGAGTCATTTAGGTTTGGCATAATGACTTCCTTGAAAACTTTACACCACAAAATTTTCTATTGGAATCAATTTTTTAGTGAGGTCATTTAGGAGTAGCTAAATGATATCCTAAAGACTCAACATTTTAGGATGAATATGAACATCCTTCAATAATCAATATGTTTCTTCTTTTTCTTTTCATTTGATTCCTTTTTATTCTCTCTTTTTTTATTTGGGGGAGGATAGGACCATCCAAGAGCATTTAAAGATGTTTCATGAATTCTAAGTTTCTCTTTTTTCATGTTTGAATTTTGTCTTCAATCAACAATGTGATTGAAATTAAGTTCTTTTCTAGGTTGAGTTTTAAGATTGAATTTTCATGAAGCTGAAAACTACATTCTTTATTTTATTGAATTTATATGGCATCATCTTATCAAAGCTTGATTATAATTGAGCCTATATAAATTCACTCTTCATTTACAATTGGCGTTGACCAATGCATCAACATATATTTTAAAGATTTTCTTCTTTTGAATTTCTACATCATCAGATGTCAATAAGTTCTTAGTAGTCTATCTTCATGAAGATAACCCTAGAACCTTTATTGGAATGCCACATCGAAGTTGTATAATTAAGTAAGGAAAATTACATGATTATGTAATGCCTTGCTTTACTTTCTTTCTTCATCATTTTTTTCATATTTCATTTTATTTTTATAGCATTATGATGCTTGATTTTGCAACTCTTCTAAGATAAACATCACAAGAAGATGACTTTGCCATTTCTTTTCAATGAAATAACCACCATTTTAAATTTGAATTTCCCTCAATAACTCATCCTTTAATAATCAAACCCTCTGGTAAAATGATATGATAGAAAAGTCAAGTTTGCATTCTTTTGCACATATATAAAGGTAATCTCTTGCAATGGAATCTTTGACCACCATAGTTAACATTAAGACAATGTCAAATAGGTCATAAGACATTGCAAGGATTCTCCTTAGGTTCACTTTGTATTGAAAGCATATAATGCCTTAGTCTTTGAATAAGAAAACTAGGCCTTTCATTATTCATTTGGATTTGACAAAGTCTAAGTGATTTATCTATCAACTAACCGAGATAAAATTTATATTTTGATTAGAGATAGATATATCACCCTTAGGACCCAATCCTAAGGTCATGATTTCTTTAGAAGGATTAAACTCTTCATTTATTTTCTTTTCTTGATTTGGCCTTAAAGTTAATTAAAACCAATCATGAAATATTATTTCATTCAATGGGAGAATACTCCCATTAAGAAAGTTGATTTAAATTTCATTCATTTCAACTTTATTAAGAGAATCAGAATTCTCTTTTGCTACCCTCTCTTTTCTTTTATTGATTAGGAGCAAAAGTAAATCCTATCACTTTATCTTTGTTTATGTCATGTCATCTTCCTCTTTTGACTCTCTCCCAAACTTTTAAGAATTTATGATTTTGGAAAGGTCTAAAGAAAGTTACCTCAAGTCACTCCTTAGAATTAGCCAATCAACTTGAGTAGTTGGTTTTCCAATATTCTAGTGGACTTGTGGAAATTAAGATTAAAAATTTGCATTCATATATAATTTTCTTCTATAAGAATAGAAGATTTTCATTGAGTTCCTTAATCAACCTCCAGGTCAATAAATTCTCTTTTGGAATGATTTTGTTTTTATCCTTCTTTTCTTAATGCAATTCAAACTTCAATCATGGTGGGAAAGGTGGCAATAGGCACAACTATGCCTCCTTTTGATTTAAGTTTTCTCAAGGAATACCTTTATTTCAATCTACATCCTTAGCGTTTTGACATCTTTGAATGTAGTAGAACAAAGGGTATCCATTCAAGGACCCTATCTTGATTCTCTTTAGCTTTAGTATAAGGCCAAAGTAAGATCAAGAATAAATTTAACTTTGAGACTTTATATTTGAGATTTATTTTTTAAATTTTGAAGTACTTTTCATACTTCTTTAAATTTAACATTTCTTTTCCATATTAGAATGGTTTCAAATCCATCTTGACTAGATTTAGGTCTTAATAGAAATGACTTATTTTTCATTTATTTCTCTCACCTCTCATTTTATTTTGGGATTTGGTTCTAGGACCCAATCATTTAACTGTGACAAATGAAGAGTTCTAGAACCTCTATTCAAGATGTTGGATAGGCTCAACCAAGAATGATAATGGAGAGGTATCCAACAAAGAAAAGACAATCCTGACCGGTGAGTGGGTACACTGCCGATATATAGAAATAATCACCTATTTCTAAAGATGGAGAGAGGAACCAATCCCCAGTCGACTCGCCAGAAAATAATGTTTGTGTTTTCTCTGGAATAAGGGAAAGAAATGACACCACATAGAGTTTAGAAATATTTTATTTAGATGACCAAATACGACATTAAGGAATAAGCATATTATCTCAAAAGATAAACATACTCTCCTATAATGGATTCAATTATTTTAATAAAAGACTCCTGAGGCTAATGGGTCTTTCATGTACTAGAGTATTTTCCCCTGAACTACATGAAAAAATAAAACAGGGTCTATTTTATCATGGGATTATGGTTCCTATAAAGGCAAGCCTCTATAGTTAATTATATCTTAAGAAGGGTCTCTTCCTAAGAATACTCATGATTAAAGAAACAAGTGGTTATTCCTAAAGACTACTACGGTAGCTTTCAAAGGATTGATTTTGAGAAATTCAATTAGGAGAGGTTCAAATTGGAGAGAGTTATTTTCATGAGTCAAATGAGAAAAAGTAGGAAATATCTATTGATACTAGGATGCCTGTTGACCTCACTTTTGGAGTGAGCTCTTAACATCTTCTTAGACTTAGGACTCTTCTAGACACTAAGATTTTCTTAGTCATAAGACACATATAGTGATTAGATGAACACCTAACCAAATTAGAAGAAATTAATGAAGATTTATCTAGGTTTAAGGAACTACCATCCATAGCCCAAATCTAATCTAGATACACTCCATTAAATCCACTCTTCTCAAATCAAATCTCAAATTCAAATTCAAATTTCAAATCTAATTTCAAAATTTGACTAAATGATTGACCAAATCAAATCCACAAAACTTCATAAGATGAACATTCATAAGCTTAGCCAAAACTCCTCTTAAATCATCAAACTCATCAATCCAAATTCATTTTCTCAAAGATCAATTCAATTTTTGATCAATTTATCAAATTCAAACTCAAACTCAACTTCAAACCATGATCCAAATTTCAATCCAATGATCAATTTCTTGGACTTAGCAAAATCTCATCCAAATAACCTAACTCTTGATTTTCTCAAAATCATCAATCAATCATCATTCCAACTTCACCTAAAATCACAATCAAAACCACCAAGTAAATTATTCAAAATCAAATGAAAATTAAAATTAATTCATTGATCGATGTTAACAAATCATGAGAAAATTTAACTCAAGTTATAATAATAATAAAAAAATATTATTGAAGTTCAAGTTTGCTCAAAATATTATTCACAACTTTAATAAATTATTTGAATCAAATATAATTTTAGTCAAATTTAAGCATAAATTAAATCAAATGATCTGAATATTTATTCACATATATATAAATAATTAAAAAAAGAAATTACATAATCCACTTGAAATTTAAAATAAACTATCAAAAAAAAAAAAAAGAAGAGATTAGACCAATTCTAAACATCAAACAAACACATTTTAAATGAAATCAAAATAATTAACTATTAAATAAATAAGAATTAATTAAAAAAATTTTATAAATCAAATAATAATAATAATAATAATAATGTAATGATAATAATAATAATAGTAATAATAATAATAGTAATATCTAAATTCATCCTCACGTGAAACTCAAAAAAAAAATAAAAATAAAATAAAAAAAAAATTTATTAATTAAAAATAAATAAATATTTTTTTTTTAGCCGCGGAGAGAGCATCTTATCTATTATTATTATTATTATTATTATTAATATATTATTAATATTATCTTCTTTCTTCTCCTGGCACAGACTCTCTTTACTCTATTCTCGCTCTCTCAAAAAAAGATATCTGACGACGACCTTTTTTGTATCGCTCTCCTTGGATCCGGCGACGATTTTTTTTCCTCTCTCGCGCTCGGCCAGCAGACACTCCACCGTCTACACAAACGAAGCATATCTGTCCTTAGCCAAGTCGAAAGTCCCAACCCAGCTCTCTCCCACTTCTATTCTATAAGCCATCCTGTATCATTCTATGTGATAGCCATGATTAGAGTTTGTTTGTCTATCTTCTCCTTCCTATCTTAAGTCTCATCCTCTTGTGGTTCAGTTTTCATTAATGAATTAAGGCTAGCCACACACCTTTACTTTCCTTGTGAGAGCTGGACTACAACTTTCTCTCATCTCATTCCTCTTCCTTCTTATTTTGGTGGAGTCTAAGGTAAGACAGTCCATTTAATTACCACCATAATAATTTAGAAGATCACCGTTCCTTTATTTAACTCCCATCTATTTACATGTTGCATAATTATCTAATGAATAAACTGGGTCGATCAATGTGTAAAATGTTTTCTAATTAATAATATTTGGTATTATCAACCAGACATTTCTAAGGAGCTGATCAATTTTAATCAACTCCAATTCGCACCATTTGTCACTTAAGCCTCCCTCCATATGAAAATGTCGAGGTCCTAGTGTTGTCCCTAGCAGAGAACAATACAACAAGCTGATTTTTCTGATAAATGCACAGAGGGCAAAATTTTCTTTGTCATCAAGCCGTAGTAATGATATTCACAAAATTATCAGTACAATATTTGGGCCAGCACATCCAATGACAACAAGAAATTTGATGCTGAACAAGGAGGCACTTAACAAGCATCTCAAAAGGGTTTCATTTCTTCTAAAGATAAGTAATCAAAGATTAAAAAGATGAGGTATAAATTAAAAACAAGTTTCTGTTTGATGTGTTGAATCGTCGTTAGAACCTTTAAGTATGACTTATCCTTTTAATTCCTTGAGTTTAGAGTAAAGTAAAACGATTTATTTTATGTGTTTGAAATAAATTGTTTGATTAGTCAATCGTAGTGATTTGATTTCACCTATTAAGTCAGATTAACTTTTAGTCATTTGATTTTGATCAAATGATCATGATTAATCTAAATATTTCATTAAAAAAAAAAAAAAGGGGGAATTAATCAATCTTTAGAATTTCAAACAAAAAAAGTAATAAAACAAAATAAAAAAGGTGCAAATTAAATTATCATAAAAATCTAAGTAAAACTTAATATAAAAAAATGATTAAAATATAATTAAACCAATAAGTCAAGTAAAATTATGAGCAAATATCATAATCAAATCAAATAAACATAAAATTAAATATAAACTCTAAAGTTATTAAATCATATCCATATAATTTTACAAATAATTTTTTCAAATAAAATACTAATCTTTATTAATAAAACAATTTTAAAATGCAATTAATTGATTATGATCCAATTAAAACCCAATCAAAATATAAATCTTAATATCCAATACTTCAAATAAAAAACCATGCATTAAATAAACATAAAGTTAAATCACATTCATGATCAAAGAAAATTAAAAATGAATTTCAAGATTCAATTAAATAAAACACCTAATCTAAAATTAATCAACTAAAAACACATGAACTTAAATAAACTACTCCTTTTAGAATATGAAAATACAATTAAACTAAAATATATCAATTAATCAAATACTTAAATAAACTCAAATTTTTAAACTCTAAATGAATGAATTACACAAATTCAAATGTCTAATCAAGATACAGGACTTTAGTTAGATTCCTTAGGAATTAGGATGTAGATGGGTGAGATTCTAGATGGAATTCATCCTACTCTTCATTCTTGAGAACCTAAATATCATTTAAACCAAATAAAATTGAAATAAAAATGAAAAGAAAATCATTAAATCATTTAGATTGAAATCACCCAAAGGTAAAATTTAAATTCAAACTTCAAATTGGAACTTAAGCTAAAGGAAGTAAAGTCTTGCTACACTGCCTTAAGCTTAGAATCTTGTCACTTCCAGTGCTAAGTTAGGCGTTGTATGTATGATGATGTTGTGTTTTGTTTTGTGATGTAATGTTTTAAATTTGGATGTTAGGGTGTATGTTTCATAGGATGTTTATTAGCCTAATCATATTTTCTAGTTATACTTAAAAGGGCATTTGTAATAAAAATATATACATGCTTTTGCTATCTGGTTGCTTAGCCCATGTAACCCATGTTAGACAGTGGACTTGGTTACCCATGTGTGGGTGCTAAGTCCAAATTATTCATATACTGCTTGGATTGTATGGTATGTTTATAACATTTGTTTTCTGGTAGAAATTTAGATTTACTTCCTATTTTGATGTAATTTTGCATTAGAAATTAGGGTTAGTGCTATGGGGGATTAGGATGAGCATGGTAGAAGGCTTAGTCCACAGGGTGCCTGTGATGCCTTTAGTAAATCAAATCAAAAGAAAGAAATGAAATGAAGAAATGAAGAAATGAAGAAAGAAGACCCCCTAGCATATATATTATTTTTGTGTCCGTTGTATAAGGGTAGGCTTCTACCATCTTTTCTTTCTCTTTTCGGTGTCTTGAACCCGATTGCCTTTTATTCTTTTACGTCTATAAAATTGTTTGATGTTGTGTTTAGATTGCATTAGAATAACATGCTTTTCATAGTTTGTTTATGATTGATGCTTGAATGTGTGGCACGGATGCGGTAGGCTCTTAGATAAAATTAATTTTCTACCCCAATTAATAACTCATAACTAAAATTCTAAAACAACTCATAACCTCACATAAAAGCCTAGGGATTAAATCAAGATAATAAAATTTTTAGTAACCCCTTAGCTGGATGGATGAATGTATAATATCATGCATATCATGTTCTTTCACTCTTGTTAAGAGGGAGCTTCCATCTTTGCGAATCAAGGCTTAACCTATGAGAGCCTTTGGTGGAAGACACCCCTTTCTCTCTTGATTTGGCCCATAATTAGATTCTCATGCATTTAGGCATACAAAATCCCATAGCCCGTGTCAAAACAAAAAGTCCAAAAGAATCAAATAAATTTGATAAAATTTGCATTAGATTAAGTCATGGATTCATACCACTCATGCTCTAGTCTCTTAGGGAGTGAGTCTAAGGACTTAGTTTTCTTTCTAAATGAACAACAACCTAGCCATCTTGCAAAGCATAAGACTTGCCTACATGGATTTAAAGCGTAGGAGGAGTTAGGCACCACTCAGTAATAAGTCAATGTCAGTGGTTTATTCTCTCTTGTGGAGGTAAACCATATACCCTTTTCACCTTAGATTTAGGTTATGCCTTTGTTTTGTACCAAGGCTCCTTAGTTTAGGAATCGGTAGGTTGTTTCCTTTGGGCTACAAGCATAAATCCTCACCTCTTAGGCATTTCCACAATCTTATGTTATGGAATTATAAGCCCAACAATCTAATAAAATGTCAACTCAAATAATTAACTCTCTTCAATTTCAAAATATAAAGCCCAACTATAGGGTAGATTGGAATGCTCACTAGGCCTAGTATGAGCATTTCTACTTTCTCCCTTTGGATTCCAAAAATAAGTCTTCTCCTTGATCTATCCCATTTGATTTTCTAAAATAGCCAATCCTTTGATAGTCTTAACCTTGAAATCTTTGGAGACTCTAATTATCTACTTTAATGTGAGTATTCTTAAGAAATTCTCATTTCTTAGGATGTAATTAACTATGGGGCTTGCCTCCATAGGGAACAACGACTTAAAATAAACCCTACTTTGCTTTTCCATGTAAAGTGGGGAAAGATCTCTGGTATATTGAAGACCCATCATGCCTTAGGAGTGATTAGGTCCATTATAGGGTGGTGATTTCTATCTTTCGAGATAGTACATCATTCCTTAATGTCGTACCCGATCATTTCAATAAGTACCCCTAAGATCAATGGTGTCCCACTCCCAAAATAAACACCACATTTTTTTAGACTCTGGGAGAGTTCTCTCTCCATCTTTAGTAGACAATTATTGTCTCCAAGCATCGATAGTGGACTTATATTTTATAGGGGAGACTATCATTCTTTATTGGCATAGCTTATTTCATCCTTAAGCAAAGCTTCGCCAACATCCTTTAGGTTTTAGGAGCTCACCTGTAGGTCTTAAAATCTCTATTGGTCCCCAATAGGTAAAAATAAATTAAGTAAAAAATAATGGAAAATAACCAAATATAAAATTTTGAAACCTCTTACCACTAGCTTGGTGGGTAAAGTTCATCTCATGCTTAACAAAATTTCAATAAAATCCAAAGTAAAATAAAAACATCTTTTAAAAAAAAAAAAATAAATAAAAGTCCTTTCAAAATAAAAATAATATGAACTCCATTTAACATAATCCAATTTGTTAAGGGGAGATTCTCTCTTTAAAATCAAGATTAAAAAAAAAAAATCATTTCTCAAAAAAAAAATAAAAAAAATAAATAAATAAATCCCTTTCAAAATAAAATTAATTGAACCCACTTAACAAACTCAGTTTTGTTAAGTGAAGGTTCATTTTCAAAATCAAAATTAAATCAAATAAAACCTTTTCTTCAAAATAAATATCAAAACTCTTTTTTCTTTTAAACAAAATTAACCAATTTCATTTAACATACTCAAATTGGTTAAATTATAGTTCTCTTTAAAAATAAAAATCAAACAACGCCAAACAAAACAAAACAAAATTCCTAAATTTTTGAACTTACCATCATTTGGAAAGTAAAGTTCCAAAATTTCTTAAGTCTCAGTCAAAGCGCTTTGAACCTACATCATATCAACATTTGACAAATGAAGTTCCAAAAAATTCTCTTCAAAATCTCTCCAAATTGAGATCTAATTATTTGAACCCCTTTATCATATCCAAATTTGATGAGTGTGGGTTCAAATTCTTTAGATTCATCAAAAAATGTGTGAATCAAATTTGACATGGAGCTTGAAAACGTTAAGATGACTTGTGATAATGTAATATTCATTATTATTGGTCACAAAGTTATGAATCATAAAAACTGTTATGATGAAATTCAATTAAAACCAAGATATGGATTTTCACCCTAATGGAGAAAGGCCATAAAGATTCCTTCAGGGGCCAAGAATGAAATTGACAAGGATGTTGAGTATGTCTTATTTATTCCAGATAAGTATGACTCAAATGACTTGAATCCTAATTCCCAAAAGAAGACAACTCTCAAAATATTGATCGTAATCCATAAAATAGCGATCTTGATGGACTTTGCTTTAATGATTCCAACTCGGGTAGAAATGCCCTCATTCTATACTTTCATGGTGTCACTATCGATAAAGAGTTAGAATCATCAAATTTCAAAGGTCTAATGGGATAAAATTTGAAAAAAAAAAAAAAAGAAAAAAAAAAAAGAAAAAAAAAGAAAAAGAAAAAGAAAAAGAGAGAAAGAGAGTAGAGTAGGTAGACATCAATTCTACCTCTCCTTCGAAGATATCACGGTCAATTATTACGGTGGGGGTCCTACCACTTTGATCAACACCATAGGAAGAAGCAAACCAGTCGTTTGAAATAATCAAATTCTAAATCCTTCTTAAGATACACTTCACAATCCAAAATAAGGGTGTGGCAACTCAAGGTTAATCTTAATGTCCTAGACTATCTTGGAAGGTTGCCGACTAAGCTAAGTAATAAGTGCACTCTCACATTCTCTAAGGAGGTAGAAAAATTTTTGATTCTTTCTTGCTTAGTTAGCGGCAACCTCCTCAAGTCATATTCAATATAGAATATCTTATGAAAAAAAATGACAAGCAATCTCCTCAGAGAATACAATATGACAAAGACTCAAAAAAAAAAAAAAAGGAGAAAGAAAAAAAAAAAAGAGAAGAAAAAAAGAAATAAAACACCAACAATACATATTGATTTAAAATCCAAAAAAAAAAATCATATGTACTAGGTGCAAATTCAAAAAAAAAAAGAGAAAAAAAAAAAGTAAAAGCAATAATACATATTGATTTAGAATCAAAAAAAAAAATCATATGTATGAGGTGTAAATTCAAAAAAAGAGAAAATAATACATGAGTTAAATTTGAGTCAAATTTTGACAAATCTCTAGAGTTAGATTGCAAAAGACTAGAAACTTAGTAGGTATGTGAGCACATTGACTCAATTTTACTATCTCATGATATTATTATAGGATTGGAAGTTAAGAGTTGCTCTAACCTCTAGCAAAAAAAAAAATATATATACATTATGAGATTTCAAATTTCCACTTCATTTTCTTTCAAGCTCGAAGAGGATTCAATGCTTGTAGATAGACCTTCAAATGAGGTAATAAAATTACCTTTTGCCTAGTCTACTTTACTCAAACAATGTTGAAGATTTTCAAGTAGAGAATGAGCTCAGTGAAAACCACCTCAGAACATAAAGGGAGTCCACCCACCCTCCCAACATTCGTATATGATATGTTAGAAGAAAAATCCCAACGACTTGGTTAGGTTACTTTTGTAGTTTAAAGACTGATTTACCTAAGATCATTATAAAGTGCCCAATACATCTCCAAAGGTAGCAGTCTATAAACTCAAAATTGAACCTATTTATTCCTATTTCTAGAAACTTTTGATGCGAAGAAGAGGATCAAAGTTTGAAGTTAATCTTATTGAAGAAAGATACTACCATGATTCCCAACATTATTCCTAGTCCAAAAGAAGAACATTCAAATCTACATATGTCAATTTTGAAGATAAGATAGGCATGCCTTGAAGACGAATTCACATTACCTATATCAAATTTAATGGCGAACATAGCCTTTTCGCATACAGTCTCCTCATTCAAAGACGGGTCAAATGATGTGAGGATGAGAGGTTGTTTACATTTATAATTTCCGAATTTCTTTGCTATAAGGTCATACCTTTTAGTCTTAAAAATGCTAGATCACATACCGGACTATTTCGAATCTTCAACAAACTCATTCATCACCAAGTTGAATGCTACGTTGATGATCTCATGGTCTAAAAGCAAAGAAAAGGAAGATCATCTTTACGATCAGTAGTTGTCTTCGATTAATCATGATACTACAACCTAAATATGAATCTCCTAAAGTATACAATTGGGATGGCTTTAAGGAAGTTTCTAAGGCTTGTAGTAATGCATCATGGGATAACAAAATTGATCTAAAATAGATTAGAGTGATATTAGATATGCAACCTTCAAAAAAAAAAAAAGAGAAAAAAAAAAAAAAAAAAAAAAAAAAAAAAAAAAAAAAAAAAAAGAAAAAAGAAAAAAGAGGAGGGTCTCAACATAATTAAAATCATTTCAAAGAAAGGTTGTCATATCTAAGATACTTAATATCTCATTTTGGTAGGTGTCAATCATTCACTACTTTAACAAAGAAAGTAGATCAAGTTCAAGGATGATAAGTTTCAATACTCATCCAAAAGCATAAGGTAATATTTCATGACACCTCCAGATGTGGCCCTCCATTCAGGCCACTAGTTTAAGGCTATCTCCATTTAGGGTACAACTCTTCTTGTTAAAATTTATCATCAACAATCAAATTACAAAGCTCTATGCATCCATTGAAAAGATTGAAGGTCTTGCAAAAAAAAAAAAAAAGAGAAGAAGGAAGAGAGACCTCAATTAATGCTGAATATAGATGGTTTAAACTCTTTCAAAGCTAGTCTATCTCAAAACTCTTCAAATGAAGATTTTGTTTTTGATCATTAAAAGGCCTACTTTGGCACTTCAAAGGATAGAAAGTAGTTTAAACCACTATGATAGGAGAGTGTTTGTATTTCTATGTCAACAGACATTACTTCAAAATCCATTACACTCAAAGTCAAAATTTAAATTTGGAGAATAATTCAAGTAATTGGAATGAGAATTTTCTTTCATTCAAATACAAATTAGAGCATAATATTTGAGAAGCCTTGGTGAGTTTCTTTCACTAAGGATGATCAATTACTTTGAGGTCTTAAGGATTTTGGAGAAAGAAACACCATGCTCGGTTGTTCTTGTTCCATTTCACACACATCAAAGAAATTTTTTTAAAGAGAAAAAAAAAAAATCAAAAATCAATTCCTTAATGAAGTTATGTTTTCAAATCTACATTGATTGAGTCTAAATTAAAAAAAAAAATAAATCTACTATCACCCTTCAAAATTCCTCATCAATCTAAACATTCCTTCAAATTTACATAAAAAAGTGCAATATTTATCTCAAGTGCTATTTAGGGTAGGTGTAAGATTCCTCGGTGGCATCCTATTCCTTCATATCAAGCACAAACATATATCTTTGTCTCGAGCTATTTTGATGTGGGAGCAAGGTGGCACTCACTTATTATTTAGGTCGGGTTCGATTTGTTGTCCAAAACAACAAATCACCCCAGTGGTCATTTGTTGGAGGATGTGAGTCCCTGTGCTTTCTTCCTAATTTGATCATTGGAAACCAACAAGCGCCTTGTCAGTTTGGTAGTCTTCACGCCACCGCTGACTACCTAGTGTTGGCTTTGTGTAAGAAGATGTGAGTCCTGCTTTCTTCTTGAACTAGCCATCATACTAGGTCGAGTTTCCTTGAGGTTTAGGTGTAAGAGTCCCAAGTGGCATCCTATTCCTTCATATCAAAACAAACATACATATCTTTGTCTCGATTTATTTTGATGTGAGCAAGCCCCGTAGCACTCACTCATTAGGCTCTAGGTCGGGTTGATTTGTTGCCCAAAGCAACCAATCACCCCGTGGTCATTGTTGGAGGATGTGAGTCCCGTGCTTTCTTCCTAATTTGATCATTGCAAACCAACGAGCTCCTTGTCGGTTTGGTAGTCTTCGCCACCAGTGAACTACCAGCTATTTTGTATAAGAAGATGTGAGTCCAGTGCTTTCTTCTTGAAGCCATCATACTGACTAGGTCGAAGTTTCCTTGAGGTTTAGGTGTAAGAGTCCCAAGTGGCATCCTATTCCTTAATAACAAAACAAACATACAAATATCTTTATCTCGGCTATTTTGATGTGGGAGCAAGCCCCAGTGGCACTCACCTGCGCTCTAGTCGGTTCAATTTGTTGCCCAAAGTCGATCACCCCAGTGGTCATTTGTTGGAGGATGTGAGTCCGTGCTTTCTTCTAAATTTGACCATTGCAAAGCCAAAGCGCTTGTTAGTTTGTAGTCTTAGCCTAGGTACCTCATGATTGATCTGTTGGAGAAGATGTGAGTCCCTGCTTTCTTCTTGAACTAATCATCATGATCTAACCAGTCGAATATATTTGAGGTTTAGGGTAAGTCCCCTAGAATCCTTTCCTCTTGACTACGTTTGAGTCGATATAAGCCCCTAGTGGCATTCACTTGAGTAGGTCGGATGGCACTGTCGGCGAAGACTATCCGTGATTAGTTCTTTAGAGATGTAAGCCTACACTTTCTAGGCGATTGTTGCAACCGATGGGCACCATAGGTTGGTTGATGTTATATCGATGACTCACCCGTGGGTACACCACTCTTGGAAGATGTAAGTCCGCTTTCTCCATGAGTTGGCCCAGAATACTATGTGATATATGACTAGCCATGTCATTTTCTGAGGTGTTGGATTGAAGCCCCATTGTGGCCCCTTCCCTGCGGGCATTCTATTTGGATCACGTCCTTTGAGACCCCATTTAGACACTACCGTTACTTTTGGATTGGTCCCCTTTCACGGTAGCCACCCACGTGGTTGGAGAATTTGTTCATGGATCGCTTCTCCGGTTGATAAATCGAGGCAGTCTACGATATAAGCTCCTTCCTTTGATCCCCTACTAACGGGGTCCATGATAAAACAAATTAAACAAACAAACAAAATATTTGCTTGTGGATTAGAATTCAAGCCCCTGGCCCCTTTCCCAGCAGCATCCTATCTTTAGGGCGTGTCGGCAAAACTCCCTATAGAATTGCTCACGAGTTGAGATAAATCCGGTGTACTCACTCGTGTGCCCTTAGGTCGGGTTCAACTTGTTGTGCCACCAATGAGTTACCCTGATGATTATCCTTGCTTTGAAAGATATAAGTCTATTACGCATTCTTTCCGGACGATCGTTACCAAGCAAATGACTCGGGCCGATTTGTTGCAGCCGTCACCAGTGGATTCTTGTTTAGGAAGATGTGAGTCCCGTGCTTTCTTCCAAACTTGACCATTGCAAACCGAAAGGCACCCCTTAGGTTGGTTAGTTCTACTACTGGTAGACTATCCCTTTGGATTTGTAAATCTAAGATAGGTCCAGGCGATATTTCTTAGTAGATTCATCATACCAACAGGTCCATCTAAAATTAAAGTAATTCTGACTATTCTTGAGTCGATATAACTCCACAGTAGCATTCTCTCAAATAGTTGCCCTAGGTTGGGATTGATCTATTGTGCCATCAACAGATCACCCCAACTTGATCTCTACTTTGGAAGATGTAAGTCCACGCTTTCTTCCTAGTCAATCGTTATGCAAGAAAGGCAACTATGGTCCTACTTTTGGTGGTAGACTACCCTTTGGACTTGTAAACAGAGAGGTCAAAGGCGACATAGCTCCTCTCGTGGGTCCATCATAAACAGGTCCACAATATAACACACATTAAATTAAATCAAATCAAATCAAATTAATCATCAACTCTTGAGTTGAGGTAAGACCCCGGTGGTGCTCACTCAGAGTCGCCTTAGTAGGGTTCGATGTGTTCGTCGATAGATCCCCACTTTTTGCTTTGGAAGATCTACTACGCTTTCTTCAGCATAGTTCACCCGGCAACCCCTTGGTTGGATAGTCTACCTTATGGCGGTAGACTATCCCTTTAGACTTATAAATCTCGAGCCAGGCCCGTGGCCCTTCTTAGTAGTCTATCATACGGTCCATAACAAAATAAATTTGAAACCAACCTCTGTGGAGTCAAATTAAACATATCAAATAAACCAAGTTTCTCTCCGGTAGCAAATCAAATTGGCCTCCCCTGGAACTTAGTTCTAAATCAAACAAATTTCACCTGTACATCCTGATATGCCCTCAATCTAGAACCCTTCTCCTCGGTGGAGCCATAACAATTAAACCGCCTCCTAGTGGAGTCATCAAATAAATCAAAAAAAAAATATATATATAATTAAATTCTTATCCCCAGTGGATACACACCCAAACAAATTATATTCAAAATCAAGCTCATATCTATATCCCCAGCAGATAACTTGAACGTTCACAGGAAGGTTCATGTACTCAATCACTAGTGGATTCTTCTTGCTCTCTTATGCCCGCATAAAGAGAGTCGCATTCTAAGATCGTGATTCTATCTACCTTTCGTGTAGGTATAGATCACTTATGTTGTTTATTGCAACCTTCTAAATGTTGTTGATCTTTTTGGTCGCGATATGCGTGTGCCTTGTGTTCACACACACTATTGGGGTCTTTTGTTGACCTCACTTTGGAGTGAGCTCTTAACATCTTCTTAGACTTAGGACTCTTCTAGACTCTAAGATTTTCTTAGTCATAAGACACATATAGTGATTAGATGAACCTAACTGCTTTAGAGACTTAGAAGTGTTAATCATAAGATTAGGCTATGCCTTGGGTTTAAAAAACTACATCCCATAGCCCAAATCTAATCTAGATACACTTTCTCAAATTAAATCCAGACTCAATTCTCAAATCAAATCTCAAATTCAAATTCAAATTTCAAATCTAATTTCAAAATTTGACCCTAAATGATTGAAACCCAAAATCAAATTCAAATCCTAAAACTCCTTCATAAGCCATATGAACCACATTCATAAGCTTAGCCAAAACTCCTCTTCTTCGATCAAACTCAATCAATCCAAATTCAATTGATTTTCAAAAGATCAATTCAACCCTTTTGATCAATTTATCAAATTCAAACTCAAACTCAACTTCAAACCATGATCCAAATTTCAATCCAATCCTTAAGCCAATTTCTTGGACTTAGCAAAATCTCATCAACCTAACTCATGATTTTCTCAAAATCGATCAATCCTTAATCATCATTCCAACTTCTACCTAAAATCACAATCAAAACCACCAAGTAAATTATTCAAAATCAAATGAAAATTAAAATTAATTCATTGATCGATGTTAAATCACGGTAAAATTTAACTCAAGTTATAATAATAATAAAAAATATTAATTGAAGTTCAAGTTTGCTCAAAATATTATTCACAACTTTAATAAATTATTTGAATCAAATATAATTTTAGTCAAATTTAAGCATAAATTAAATCAAATCATGATCTGAATATTTATTCACTATATATATATAAATAATTAAAAAAGAAATTAATATACACATAATCCACTTGAAATTTAAAATAAACTATCAAAAAAAAGAGAGAAAGAGATTAGACCAATTCTAAACATCAAACAAAACACATTTTAAATGAAATCAAAATAATTAACTATTAAATAAATAAGAATTAATTAAAAAAATTTTATAAATCAAATAATAATAATAATAATAATAATAATAATAATAATTAATAATAATAGTAATAATAATAATAGTAATATCTAAATTCATCCTCACGTGAAACTCAAAAAAAATAAAAAAAATAAAAAATAAAAAAAATTTATTAATTAAAAATAAATAAATATTTTTTTAGCCGCGTGGAGAGCATGCGTGTTATCTATTATTATTATTATTATTATATTATTATTATTATTATTATATTATCTTCTTTCTCCCTCTCTCGCTGGCACAGACTCTCTTTACTCTATCCCTCTCGCTCTCTCTAAAAAAAAGATGGGGATCTGACGACGACCTTTTGTATCGCTCTCGCTCGCTGGATCCGGCGACGACTTTTTTTCCTCTCTCGCGCTCGGCCAGCAGACCGCGCACTCCACCGTCTCCACACACAAACGAAGCATATCTGCCTCTTCCTTCCAGCCGAAGTCGAAAGTCCCAACCGGCCGAGCTCTCTCCCCACTTCTATTCCGCACGCAGTCGAAGCCATCCCTGCGTATCATTCTATCCGATCGAAGGCTAGCCGCACGGGATTGGAGTCCCTTTGTTTGTCTATCTTCACTCTCCGTATCTGCCCTATGCGAGCAGCGTCTCATCCTCTTGGTGGTTCAGTTCTTCATCCCTCCAATCGAATCGTCGAAGGCTAGCCACACACCTCCTCTACTTTCCTTGTGAGAGCTGACCGCACACTACAACTTCTCTCTCATCCTCCTCTTCCTCCTCTTCGTCTCCTGGTGGAGTCTCTGGCCCTGGCAGGCCGGAGACACGGTCCATGCGGCAGCGGCAGCTCTACCACCGGATGAGTAATGGCGACCGGAGAGAAGATCACGCCGATCCATCACTATTCGCGAACTCCCATCTCCGTGACGCTACATCGCTCTCCAGGCATGGGCCATTGTCTCGGATCCGATGAATCACCGAACCGGGTCGATCCAATGTCTGCTACAAGGGTGTTTTCGCACCGCTGCCATCTAACCACAGTCCCTATTGCCGCGGTATCGACATCAACCACGCCGACATCGCCGGATTTCTCCGGAGGAGCTTGGTCTGCTCACCGACCTTTTCCACATCAACTCCAACTGCCGCACCATCCCTCTCGTCACTTAACCAGCCTCCCTCCATATGAAAATGTCGAGGGTCCTAGTGTTGTCCCTAGAGAGAACAATACAACAGAGCTGATTTTTCTGATAAATGCACAGAGGGCAAAATTTTCTTTTGTCATCAAGCCGTATAGTGAAGATGATATTCACAAGAGTATCAAGTACAATATTTGGGCCAGCACATCCAATGACAACAAGAAATTTGATGCTGCTTACAAGGAGGCACTTAACAAGCATCTCAAAAGGGTTTCATTTCTTCTAAATGAAGCCACCTCTATGAATCCGGACATTAGCTGATGAGGTATAATTTTTAAACACTTAGAAAGCCTTAAGTTTCTCGTTTGATGTGTTGAATGCGGCCGTTATGAACCAACCTTTAGAGCTGCACTTATCCTTTTAATTCCTTCGGCGAGAGTTTAGAGTCAAAAGTAAAACGATTTATTTTATGTGTTTGAAATAAATTGTTTTGATTAGTCAATCGCGTAGTGATTTGATTTCACCTATTAAGTCACGATTAACTCGCGAGTCATTTGATTTTTGATCAAATGATCATGATTAATCTAAATATTTCATTAAAAAAAAAAAAGGGGAATTAATCAATCTTTAGAATTTCAAACAAAAAAAAGTAATAAAACAAAATAAAAAAGGTGCAAATTAAATTATCATAAAAATCTAAGTAAAACTTAATATAAAAAAATGATTAAAATATAATTAAACCAATAAGTCAAGTAAAATTATGAGCAAATATCATAATCAAATCAAATAAACATAAAATTAAATATAAACTCTAAAGTTATTAAATCATATCCAATTACTCTTAATTTCAAACAATATAAAAAAAAAAACAAAATAAAATAAAATTAAAACTCAAATAAATAACCTAAATCAAGTCAAATTAAACTAAATTAAGAAAGATTCTCATCAATTTAATATAGAATCAAATCAAATCTCATTCAACCTACTTAAATAAAATAAACTAATTAACTATCCAATATATGAAATCAAAATGCAACCAAACTTTGGTGAATATGACAATTGGATGTGATTAAAAATAAGATCCCAATTACAAAGAACCAAACCCAATCAAAATCAAAATAAAATCTCAATTAATCTAATCCAATCGAACTACAAATAAATGAACCATAATCGAATTAAATAAACATAAAGTTAAATCACATAACCATGATCAAAGAAAAGAATTAAATATTTAAAAGGATATTGAATTATCAAGATTCAATTAAATAAAAACACCTAATCTAAAATTAATCAACTAAAAAACACATGAACTTAAATAAACTTAAACTCCTTTAGACATTAAGGATATTGAATTATTAAGATACAATTAAACTAAAATATCTATAAAAAAAAATCAATTAATCAAATACTTAAATAAACTCAAATTTTAAACTCTAAATCGAATGAATTACACAAAATTCAAATGTGCTAATCAAGATACTTAAGGACTTTAGTTAGATTCCTGGAATTAGGATGTAGAATTGGGTGAGACCATCTGATGGAATTCATCCTACTCTTCATTCTTGAGAACCTAAATATCATTTAAACCAAATAAAATTGAAATAAAAATGAAAAGAAAATCATTAAATCATTTAGATTGAAATCACCCAAAAGGTAAAATTTAAATTCAAACTTCAAATTGGAACTTAAAGGAGTAAAGTCTTGCTACACAAGCCTTAAGCACACATTAGAATACTAAGTCACTACTTCTAAGTTAAGTTGTATGTATGATGTTGTGTTTGTTTTGTGATGTAATGTTTTAGACTGGATGTTATGACAGAGAGGATGATGTTATTAGCCTAATCATATTTTTCAGGGGTTATACTTAAAAGTCTGTAATAAAAAAATATATACATGCTTTTTGGTTGTTTAGCCCTTAAGTGTAACCCATGTTAGGACAGTGGACTTGGTTACCCATGTGTGGGTGCTAAGTCCAAATTATTCATATAACTGCTTGGATTGTATGGTATGTTTAGCTAACATTTGTTTTGCAGGTGTAGCTAGATTTACTTTTCCTATTTTTGATGTAATTTTGCATTAGAAATTAGGGTTAGTGCTATGGGGATTAGATGAGCTAGAAGGCTTAGTCCGGGTGCCTGTGATGCCTTTGGAGTAAATCAAATCAAAAGAAAGAAATGAAGAAATGAAGAAATGAAGAAATGAAGAAAAGAAGACCCCATAGATATATATTATTTTGTAATCCGGGTTGTATAAGGGTGAGGCTACCCATCTTTTCTTTTCTTTTGTGGGAACCCGACCGCAGTGCCTCTTATTCTTTTACGGTAGTCTATAAAATTGTTTGATGTTGTGTTTAGATTGCACAGAATGCTTTTCATAGTTTGTTTATGATTGATGCTTGAATGTGTGGCTGATGGTAGGCTCTTAGATAAAATTTTTCTACCCCAATTAATAACTCATAACTAAAATTCTAAAACAACTCATAACCTCACATAAAAGCCTAGGGATTAAATCAAGATAATAAAATTTTAGTAACCCCTTAGGATGGATGAATGTATAATATCATGCATATCATGTTCTTTCACTCTTGTTAGGGAGCTTCCATCTTGCGAGAAGGCTTAACCTATGAGAGCCTTTGGTGGAAGACACCCCTTTCTCTTGATTTGGCCCATAATCAAATTCTCATGCATTTAGGCATACAAAATCCCACTGTGTCAAAACAAAAGTCCAAAAGAATCAAATAAATTTGATAAAATTTGCATTAGATTAAGTCATGGATTCATACCACTCATGCTCTAGTCTCTTAGGGAGTGAGTCTAAGGACTTAGTTTTCTTTCTAAATGAACAACAACTAGCCATCTTGCAAAGCATAAGACCTACATGGATTTAAAGCGTAGGAGGAGTTAGGTCGCCACTCCGTGTAATAAGTCCACGGGTGGTTTATTCTCTTGTGGAGGTAAACCATATACCCTTTTTCACCTTAGATTTAGGTTATGCCTTTGTTTTGTACCAAGGCTCCTTAGTTTAGAATCGAGGTATGTTTCCTTTACAAGCATAAATCCTCACCTCTTAGGCATTTCCACAATCTTATGTTATGGAATTATAAGCCCAAGAATCTAATAAAATGTCAACTCAAATAATTAACTCTTCAATTTCAAAAATATAAAGCCCAACTATAGATTGGAATCTACTTAGCTCCTAGTATCATGAGCATTTCCTACTTTCTCCCTTTGATTCCAAAATAAGTCTTCTCCTTGATCTATCCCATTTTGATTTTCTAAAATAGCGATCCTTTGATAGTCTTAACCTTGAAATCTTTGGAGACTCTAATTATCTACTTTAATCGAGAGTATTCTTAAGAAATTCTCATTTCTTAGGATGTAATTAACTATGGGGCTTGCCATAGGAACTTAACGAACCCAATAAACCAAATACTTTGCTTTCCATGTAAAGTGGGGAAAGATCTCTATATTGGACATCATGCCTTAGGAGTCCTTATTAGGTGATTAGGTCCATTATAGGGTGGTGATTTCTATCTTTGAGATAGTACATCATTCTTAATGTCGTACCGATCATTTCACTAAGATGCGTGTGTCCCCTCCCAAAAATAAACACCACAATGCAGTTGACATTTCATCTATCTATGATTGGGCTTAAAATTTGAGATTTAATTTTAGATTTCAAGTTATCATTTTCTTAGAAATTTAGGGGCTTAGATTCTAACAAGATTCGAAATGCCTAGGGTTGAAGACTTATTCCAAAAAGGATGCTTCAAGACCTAGTCTACAGGTGCTTCTAACATGTATCGATGCTCGACTAGTTATATCCTTGAGAATCATTGGTCATTCTCTGGAAACTAACCTATCACGACTCTTAGACTTGCAACCTACTTGGAGAAGGCTGTCAGCTAACACCACCTAAGCATATTTTAAAATAATGATGCTAAGTCATATGAATGCAAGATGGCATTTGTTTTAGGAAAAAATCTATGAACCTAGACTTATTCCCTAATCCCAAGATCATGTAGGATATGAAGATGTACCTAACTAATGCATATTTTTTGATTTTTATAATTTTTTTACTCGATTCATTTAGGCCATAGAATGCAATCTATGCCTAATGCATGCACTAGAATAAGATTATGGGCCAAATCGAGAATAGAAGAAGGTGTATTTTCATCATAGGCTCTCAAAGGTCAAGCCTAGATTCTCTGGAAAGGATGGAAGTCCTTCATTAATCAAGAGTGAAATAATATGATTATTATAATGTTAAAACATCCAGCTAAGGGGATACTATAAATGTTATCTTGCTTTAATGGCCTATGCTTATATATGAAGATTATGAGTTGTATTTTTTTTATGTTTCAATTGATTTAGTTGGGTAGAAAATTTAGTTTATCCTATGAGCCTATGTCCAAGCATTCATCATAACACAAACATAGCATAGAAAAAAACTTAAGAAAAGCATGTTGTTTCTATTACTTACCCAAAATAAATCAAGTTAAATTAAATTATATAAGAAAAAGGCCAATGCAGCCCGGCACTGCTATACACCCCGAAAGAAAGAAAATGGACAGTGAAGTTCACATACAACTCGACCTAGAACTACAAGTTTAGATCTATGGGTCTTCTTTCCGTGAAAGTCTCCTTGTTCAGGACATCCATCTGCTCCACAAGAGACCACCGCACCATCTCTTATTTTGGTCAGCTCCTGCTAATCCTAGACCCCATAGATCCTAACCTAATTCTAAGCTCAAATTTATATTTAAAACTTAAAAGTAAATCCTAAGCCCTACAAAATAGATGTTAGGCAATACACACAGCATACAGAGCAGTTTATATTTCACAAATATACGGGCTTAGCATTAGTTGCTTGCCAAGCTCAACTGTCATATGGACTATGTTAAGGGATTTTCAACACCTATAAGCAAACAATAATTTCATGATTTATTTATTACAATGATCCCTTTAACATAGTCCCATGCAGAAAAATAGTGTCAAATCTAGAAAGAACGCTAACATCCAATCTAACGAACAAACAAGCGCATCCAGTAAAGCAATACACCACATATGAAACAGAACAACATATCATAGGAGATTAAAAGAAAATCATAGAATGATCTAGATCTAGATTGTACCCAAGTAATCTAGTGTGTGTAAAGAGGGGTTTGTGTGGTAAGTCTTTAAGTTTGAGTTTGAAGTTTGAAGTTTGAATTGGTTTTAATTTTATCATTGGTTTCAATTCAAATGACTTAATCATTTAATTCCCATTTTATGTTCATTTTATTTGGTTAAAGTAATATTTATGTTTTCAAGAATGATAATTAGAATGAATTTCATTTTTAGGTGAAACTCACTTTATTCCACATCCTAAATCCTAATGAAGTTTCCAAAAGTCTAATTAAAATCCTTAAGTATTTTAATTAATTCTTTTGAAGTTATTTATGTTTGGGTTTAATTTATGTTATTTCATTTGGTTGAATTACTTTATTTGATTTATTTAAGTTATGATTTGTTTCATTTTTAATTAAGTTATATGAGTTTCATTTGATTTGGCTTATGTTATTTTAAAGGGTTTGATTTTATTCAATTTAACTGAAGTTATTAAATTATGAATTTGTAAGCTTAAGTTTTAAGTCCATTAATATGAATTAATACCTTAGGTTTGTTCATAGATTATTCTTAACCTAAAGTGCTTAGGTTAATTACTTGATCTGATTTGATTAACTAAGGTTTTAGATTCATGATTTAAATTCATTAAGGATGAATGATTTCATTACACTTAACTTAAGTTGTTTAATTATGATTGAATTTCATTAAGTATTGATTTTCTTAAAATTTTGATATTTGATTAAATTCTTTGACTTAGGAAGTTTTGATGAATTACCCTAAGTATTTCTGATTAGTTCAATTTATTTGTTGATTCAATGAATTAATGATTCTTCTTAATTATTATTTAGTTCATATTGACCTAGATTTGGAAAATCAAGAATTCCAAATTTATAGACCAATTGGGTTTGAGATAATTATGAAAAGTACATGCCAATTTTATGTTTCTAATGTTTTAGCTTGAATAGAGATGTAATTAGGATGTAATTAATATTTTAATTATTTCACTAAAACTTAGATTAAGTTTAATTTATTAAGATTCATTAAGGGATAATATTTTTCACTTATTCCACACTACAATACCTTTCCAATGAGGGTTTATTCATAATTATTGGTTAACTGGTTGATTTATTATGATGTAATTATGTTCAGGTCATTTAATTATTTAATTCTTTTAATTACCTAATTAGGTTAATTAGTGATCTATTAGGTTCATATAGGTTTGATTAGGTTTAATTAGTATTCTAATATTCATTAATATTTATTATATTGATTTAAGATCATTAGATTAAAGTTTTCTAATTATTTCATTAAAGAGTAATTAATTTAATTAATTTAAAAGTTAATACATGTGAAATTACAATTTCCTTGAATTCAGAGAATTAAATCCCCAAAAATTTTTCAAAGGTATGTTTTAAGCTTAATTTCATTTCCCCAATGTGTCAAACTAATTGGATTATTAATTTGAGGGCAATTAGGGTTTAATATTTTTAATTAAACTCAAATTAGGGGAAAACTACCTAATTAAAAATTGGGGATTTTTATTTCTATATATTTCTCTCATGAAGACAAATCCATAGACCTTTTATTTTTAATTTCTGGTTTTTCTTTGATTTTATATGATTTTTTGAAGTTTTTAGGATTTTAATTAATTAATTAATTAAACTGTTAATTAACAAATCCTAATAATTTTTTAAGCAAAAGGGACCCGCGCAGCAGAGTTAAAATGCGGGATCATTTACGGATCATCCGATCAAACTTCGATCCTGCGGTCACGGCGAGCCACATGTCACCGCATGGCGGTAGCGTGTCACGCATGATGGTGGCGTGATACAGTTGAAACGGCGATCTGGGCCGTCGAAGCGGATCGAGCAGTGCAATCGCCCGCGGTCTTTAAGGGATTTAAATCTTTAGATGCCCGACCGATCCAAAACGAAGGGTGACGATCGGAATCTTCTTCATTTCGTGAGCAAGAACCGTCCAACTTGTTTTGCTAATATCTTTTGATCTAAGCAATGAAATCACGCAATTTCAAGTGCTACACGATCATGGAAACAAAATCATATGATTCTATATGGTTGGATCAACTTGAAAAAACTTTTCATATGAAAACAATCAAAATCAAATTGCTTAAGAGAGATGAGGATTGTGCTAATGGCTTAGCTTGATCCATTGCTCGATTGGCTTCGGAATTGATTCTTATAGCTTCAATTCTTCGAAAGATGATCGTGTGCCAATGGAACCAAGCTCTCTCCATTAAAGGTGAGCATATGGTCAGTTTGGTTGAATTTTTTTTGCAAAATATCGAGTGATTTGAAGTGATAAGCAAATGACCGCAGATGTCACCAAATCAACTCAAATGACCCGATCGATGAACGGACTTCGCGCATTCAAAACATCAAAATTAGTCGATATAAATATTGCATGACTTGATCAACCGATCAAGCGCCGCTCACAATCGTCTACACATATTGAGGTCGAGGCATAAATCAAACGACCTCCATTTGTGAAATTGATCACACCATTGGCTTTGAAATATCGAAATCTATCAAGTGAGTATTCGCACTCAATTTAGATGAGTCTGTATAAAAATCGGCGTCAAGTGGTGGCGATTGATTGATTTGTAAACTACCAAACGCTCGATCGAAAACGTTGCATTCGCCATCGAAACAATACAATTCATCGATATATATATGTATTTAGCGAAATTCATATTAAAACCCTTTAATAAATTTAAAATTAATTAAAAAATTCATAAATTATCCCCTGCTCAGCCGTTTCCTGCTATTTTCAATTTTATGAAAAAATTACCAAAAAAGATAAAAAGCAAAAAAAAATTGTAAAAGAAATCACACTCCTCATTCTTGCCTTTTAATTCTCTCCCATTCTACTCTCTCCATCCGATTCTCTCTCTCCTGTCGGAAAGAAGAAAAGAAAAAAAAGCAAGTTAATTCTCTCTCCCGCTCTCATTTCCATGATTTTCAGTTATTTTCTGGCCATCCCGCCGGCGTGATCTGGCAAAACCCGCATCTAGCGCGTCCCGTGTTCGTCGCCGACCTGCATTGCGTGCATCCTGCGGCCGCAGTCCACGACCCGTCACCCGCGGCCCGCGTCTCCCGCGACCTGCCAGACCCGCGCTTCTGCCCATGCTAACCTGTGACCCGCTGCACTCCACGACGCCGCGCCACCGACCGCACAGCTGCCGCGACCCGAGCCGTCCCGTGCCGCGCGTCCCACGACCCGTGACCCGAGCCCATTCCGCGCACCCACGTATCGACCTGTCGTGCTAGCCGGCCGCGGCCCGCTCTACACTGCCTCCGACCCGCCAGTCTGCGCATCCCGTAAAACCCGACCAGCACCCGCCTTCGGTCCAAACCGTTGCTGCCGATCCGTCCCTGATCTGCTCGCTGCCGCTGCCTCCGTCTGCAAATCGTGCCATCGGCGCCGTGCAACCATCACTCGTTATGTAATCCGCCTTCTCCCGTGAAACCACAACCCAAAATCTGACCCGGCCTGCTCCGCTAGCCCACAACCCGTCCAGCACACCTCCTTCCTACAGCCCAATTCCACGGCCCACTGCGTGCATCCCGCCAGCCCGTTCTGCTCAATCCAGCCCGTCCACACACCTTTTTCCCATCCATTTCATGATCGTCGTCGAAGAATATCTCGAGAATTCTTCGATTCACACGCACCTCGCTTTTTACATTTTCGCTCTCTAGAATATCGTCAACGTGAATTCTTCCGATTTCGGCGTCGCTTTCCTATCCATTTTGTTCTTACAAATCGAGGAAGAATATCGTGAATTCTTCTTCGATTTCTCCTCACTTTAGCCATCCGCTTTTTATACACAATCGGGAAAGAATATCATAGAATTCTTCCTTCAATTTTGCACCGCTCGCTTTTAGGTCTATTTTGTTGCATAATCGGAAAGAATATCCCACGTCAATGTTTTCATCTTGTCGAGCCTATATATATGTTTGTGTTTCTTTGTGGTTTGAAGACCTCGTTGTGCTCAACAGGGCACGACGAGATAAAAAAATAGGCTGTGGTGTCGCAAGACACCGCTCCATATGCTCAATCATCTGAATAATAACACTTAGATGTCGCCCATCTTCTGCAAATTTATAATTTGACTTAGAAAAAAAGGGGATGAATATATATTATATCATGTATTCTTTCAGTTTAAATACTTCGCTAACAGACGAGATGAAAGTGGTGTCAAGACACCACTCATTACGCTTCAATGGCATACCGAGTAGCCAAAACACACCTCACGACCCATATCTGGAGATGACGGAGGCGCTAAAATTACGAACTTTTTACTAAGAAAAATGGGAGAGTAAAATGGTGACTTAAGAATGCTAAGTGAGAAACTTGCTAATTTTAAACGAAAGGCGTCAAACAAGAAAAAAGGGGGAGCCTTTAAAGCAAATTTTGAAAAGAATAGAACATTCATTTAAAATGCAAGTAAAATTTGGGAGAAGCTAATAATAAACTCTCAAAATTTTGGGGAGGCTAATATTAAACTCACAAATTTTGGGGAGGCTGATTTTAAACTCACAAACTTTGAGGAGGCTAATATTAAACTCACAAACTCTAATTGCAATTCTCAATGGCTTAAATTGAAGTGGTAAAGTGAGTTTCACTTTTCTTGTAAATTCTTCAAAATTAAATAAGCTTTAATTAGAATTCGGGGAGGGGACTAATGCCAAACTCATAATAAACTTACAATAAACTCAAAATCTAAGAATGAATCTAAATTGAGTTTAATAATTCTTATACAAATGTGGAGGTGATTACTATGCTAGCAGCATGAGTAGGCTAAAACAATAAACACCGAAATCATAATTTATCAAAATTGATGTAAATTGAGCATAATCAAGTTGGGAAGATTACAAAAGCTCAACAGGTAAACTAAGTGCACGTAATGTGTTAAACTACAATCTAAATCAAAATATCTTCTTTGCCACCGAATCTGCAACCTTTTGTACAAGTAGACAGAAGGCGATATTAAATCAAAATCTAAAAAAAATCTTAGGGCTTCTTTCAATCAAAAATTAAGAAATTTCATTCTAATTATGATGTTCAAAATTAATGATTTCATCAATTAGATGAAATTAACTATGCTATAAATATGTGCATGTGCTCGGACATAGAGATTTCAAGTGCAAATTTTAATGTCAAAAGTTCAGCTTGGAATTAAATGAAAATACAAAAGTAATCTCATAACTCAAAATGAAAATGACATAATGTCTTAATACACCGCATGGGTCGCCTTATGAATGCTTAAATTCAAGTGTCAAGGATGCCGCAGTTGCATCTGGTTTAGTCTTAGGGTTGAGTTAATAAACCTAAAACCTATAATAAGAGTCTAAAATCGAAATATCAGAAACGATTATGTTATGACTAGATATAATCCTTTGTTAGCAGCTAAACGAAGTTGGCAGGTTCTAAAGCTCTTAAACATATTCAAATTTTAATGTCTAAAAGGCGTAGGCTAGTTAAATTAAATAAATTAATTCTCATGTTAAGAAAAAATACTACATAAAGTCTTAAATACACCCGCATGGGCCCCAACCCTACGTTGAATGCTAAAACTCAAGTATTTTAGATGATCTTGCTGGGTTGCTTTTATAATCTTAGACTAGTGGGTTAACAAAACCTAAAACTTATAATTAGAGTTTCAAATCGGTGAAATATCAGCGATTCGTCATGTAAGAGTATCCTAATCCTGTTAGCCTAAACGAGTTAACGATCTAAAGCTTTTAAACGATTCTAATAATCAATTTTAAGTAGCAACTGGCGCTTAAATATTCTCATTAAAACTTAAATCAAAACTCAATCTATCCACCTTCTACAATAGTTTATCGGGAGTGACAAATTAAGAAAACTCTAGCTCACAAAAGAGCCAATGTTAAATCAAGTGTTATATTATGTTCATTCTCAATTAATCTCTCTAAGTGGGACGTGGCGCATTCTCGTGAAATTTGGTGTCTCACAGATGAAGTTCTTACGATCGAGTCCTCCACGTGGTTTTATCGCTCCATTATATTACAATCGACCATAGCTATGCTCCCCAATGGCTCTGTCCTTTGAGTTGTGAATCATAGGGTATACTTGATAGGGCAAACAACCCTCATCAAGGTAGAATTAAGACTGCCTGACAAACACCACTAGTCTAGAATTTCTTGGATGACGTAACCCATGTGTTGCTGATGAGGAACCTTCTGTCAGATTGGGTCATCTACCTCCTCTGACTAAGTAGACTAGGGATCGCAACTGCCCGGGATGACGGAACCATGGGATCTAGATCGGACACGTCATCATTTCTCCAACCATCCGGTTTAAGCTGAAATAATGAATTTCATAATCTAAATTCTGAAACTCCACATTGTTCTTATATACGCTTCAACGATCTAATGACTACTTAATCGAAAGTTCTCTCACTTGAGAGATAATTAACTATAGGGGCTTACGCTTATAGGAAACCTAGAACCAGATCTAAAATCCTCGCAAAATGAGGGTGAAATATATAGGTAGTGTCTTATCTACTATTTCATCTGCCTTTTGATAATTACACCGACACTTTAAACATATGAGGATAAGAAGGCTACTCATCTTAAGCTTTCCTTTTCTAAAGGATGACAAGAGTGCAAGAGAGAAAAAAAAAGCAATAGGTGTATTTGGATTAATTTTGGTTATTTTGCATTCGAAGTTATTTAGAAATCAGTACGTTTGATTACCAATTTTTTTGATTATTTTTTAGAAAAATTTACGGTGAAAAGTTGATTTTAAAAATCAGAATTATTAGAATGTGCTAATTATCAAAAATATATTATTTAAATATTTTTAAAAAAATATTTGTAATATAGAGTAATTTTTTAAAAAATTATTTTCCTCATAACAGTTTCACAACCAGCTTTCTAAAAGACAATAACTGTCCCAAAATAAATACATGATTATATTTTAATATGTGGATGTGACATCATTCTCATTATGATAATGAGTATGACCTTGATAATGAATCTATTAGGTCAAATTTATATCAATTCATCTTACGCACTAGTAGGAGTAAATTCTGAGATTTTAATATCCATCGTAAAATTCTCAATATAAAGCAATAAGAATTTATTTTCAAAATATTGATAACAATTAAAACTTATTTTTAAAATAAATTAATTTACTTTAAAAAATAAATAAATATCTAACCTAATCTCTTCTATATTCTATCATCAGACTAAAAATAACCGATTAAATTCTCTAAATATTTAATATAATTTGATCCAACCTAAATCAAGCTTTCAATACTCCATATGAGCACATAAATCACAGGAGACCTTAAAAAAAAAAAAAGGTACTAACCCTGCCCGGGCCCAGGCACTGGCCCGTAAACTCTTCCCGCCTGGAAGGAACGGGAAGCTTGATGGTTGAGTACGGACGATTTCTACCCAACCCAGGAAGATGAAAGATTGCTCGAGAAGGCGCTGTCGTCTTCTCTTCCCTTCTATAAATTCCTCATTTCACGCCAACACTTCATCTCAATCAGATTCGAGTGAATACAAGCTCCAATTCTCAGTTCCTTGGTATCATCGAATTCCTTTCAATCGATTAAAAGAACAATGTCGATCATCCGCCGAAGCAACATCTTCGACCCCTTCTCCTTCGACATCTGGAACCCATTCGAAGGTTCCACCTCCTTCTTCGACAACGCACTCTCCGCCCCGGGCTTCAACTACGCGACCGAGGCTTCGGCCTTCGCTAACACACGCATCGACTGGAAGGAGACTCCGGAGGCGCACATCTTCAAGGCCGATCTCCCCGGCGTCAAAAAGGAGGAGGTTAAGGTGGAGGTCGTGGAAGGCGGCGTCCTCCAGATCAGCGGCGAGAGGAAGAGGGAGCAGGAAGAGAAGAACGATCGCTGGCATCGAATCGAGCGCAGCAGTGGTAAGTTCCTCCGCCGATTCCGACTGCCGGAGAACATAAAGGTGGATCACGTGAAGGCGTCGATTGAGAATGGCGTGCTTACTGTCGTCGTGCCAAAGGAGGAGGTCAAAAAACCTGAGGTGAAGTCTATTGAGATTTCTGGGGAGGATAAATAGAGAAAGCTGGTTTGCGTCTCGAACCGCTGCTGCTCTTTAATTGCTTTGTTGTTGATGAGAGTGTTTTATGCGTGTTTCTTTTTTCTCCGTGGACTGTGTGATGTTTGATTTAAGCTTCGTTGTGCTATGGAAGTCGAAAGATCGAAATAAAGCTGTTTGTAGAAACAGCCTACGGTTTGAAATAAACAAGCGATGTTTAATTATCTATTTAAGGCAAAGATCTGCTTTCTAATGTTTTGAAGAAAAAAAAAATCAATCTTAAGGCGTTGTGTGTTAAAATTGATTAGATTTAAATGATGTGCACGGCAATAATTGTTTTGGATAAATCTATGATAGGTTTGTAAAGTAAATTGGTGCTATTTTTATTTTCCTGAAGGGAGGAATATATATCATGAGCTTAATTTTTAATTTAAGGCTGTTTTAAAGTTTAATTAGCAAACTGAGCATTAAATTTTTTTTTAAATTATGTACAGTAGCCCTTTCAAGAACTGAATGCTGGATTTCACATCTAACTCTTTTTTTTAACCCGCCTCCCAAGTCCCGATCTCCTCTTTCCGCGAGCGTCATCGCCGCCTCCTCTTCTTCACCTCCCCCGACCCGTCGCCCGTCGCTAGCGAAGCCCACCGTCCCTTCCAGTCGATGGACATTGTTGGCATTTTTAGATGGATTTAGGGTTTTTTCAATAGCATTTGAAGGTATTTTTTTCAAACATGTTTTTTAAGAAAAAGTCATTCTTTTTTGTGTTTGGTAAATGCTTAGTTGTCCATGGTTTGTTTTAATATGTAATTAGTTAGTTTATATGGTAAATCTATATTGTTGGATTTGAGATTTTAGAGGAAAAGTAAATATTTCAAATAAATCATGATTATGTTCGTTTAAATTTACGTGTATGTTTTAAATAAATTATATGTATTTATGTGTGTTTTATGTGTATTTAAAATTAATTTATGTGTGTTTTAAGTATTATATTTGTTGTATGCTTATGTGTTCATTTTGAAGCTATTTGAAATGATTATGATCTAATTACAGTGATATGTATATTTCATTATTCGATAGGCTTTTCTAGATTAGGGTTATAATATTCTAAAAGATTCATTTACATGATGTGAGTTAATTGATTTTCCTGATACTGACTTTGTAGATTGCAAAGTATATACGAAGATAACTTCAAGAATTTGTTAGTTTTTAGAGGCATCTCTTATATCTTGGTCTTTTAGGGAACAAAACTCATTATTTCACTATTGAAGCTGAGTATATAGGTGTTGGAAATTGTGTTGCTCAGATTGTTTTGTTGAAACAACAATTAGAAGATTTCAGAATTAGACAAGATCATATTTCAAATAAGTGTGACAACGCCAGTGCATTTATTTATTTTTGAATAAATTACTATTCAACACTTCATTATGGATCATATAAGTAAAAGAGATGTTGATATTGATCTTGGTAGTGCTGAATTGCAAATTATTGATATTTTGATAAAACCTCTTAATGTAGATTGTTTATGTACTTTGAGGCTCATGTTAAGTGTGTTATATACATCTATGTAAATTCTTACTCATAATTAAAATCCTTTAGATATACCTAAAGTGGGAGAAAAATTTTTTGTTGGCCATTTTTATTTAGATTGTTTGTTTCATTTTTGTTAGGGTTAGGCGATATTATACATATAGGCAACGCAATCCATACAGTTCTTATGAATTTGATTGATTTAGACGTGATATTCAGCTAGCGTGTCTCCAATACACATTTTTAGATTCAAAAATGAGTTTGGACACCGTTTGTTTAGTATTATATTATGGCGGTGAACTTAGTGTTCGTGAGGACTTCTTTCTTACGTACACTGGTGGAAAAAATCGTCCTATACAAGTTTCATGTCGGACTGATCTTGGAAGCTTACAGAATCGAATTATGAGCACTAAAAATTGATCTGACATGTTTTAGTGTTAATCTCACATGTAGATTTCCTATTAGTATGGGTTTTATTGCTTCTCCAATAAATGACAATGAAGTATGTGAGTCCATTATTAATCTTGCAACCATACAACCTCTAATTGTATATGTTGAAGTTGAGTTAATATGTACAGAGGATAAAGAAGTTCATAATTTCACTGGAGTTGAAGTTCATCCAACTGAAATTGTACACACGACTATACTTTTACAGAAACCATATCATACCTCAATCAAGGTTTTCGGGTACATATCAAGTCATAATTCAATTAATCTTTTTCATTTTAATCTTATACCGCGTAATTTATAGCACTATTGAGAGAGATGTTACTGCATCTCCTACTCGTGTTCATCATATTGCCTCAACTTCTGCTAGTAGGGCTGTTGACCTTCATATATGCCACATGAGTCGAATCGAGCTTAGATGAATTCGATTGACTTCGGATACAATAGTACTTAAACCAGAGCTGAAATACACTCGACGATTCAAAAAATCAATTGAAATGACCTCTAATCGACGAACGAACTTCGCATTGCGTTCAAAATGTCAAAATTGATCGGAATATAAATATTGCACAATCTAACGATCAACCGATTAAGCGATCAAGATGTCAATACGCAACACGCATATCAGAGTCAAAAGGCTGTGGCGATGCCCAAATGACCTTTGATCGATGAACAGATTTTTCTATCGCATTCAGAACATCAAAATTGGTCAGAATATAAATATTGCACAATCTAACGATCAACCGATCAAGCGATGAGCTATTAATGTGTCGCATATTAGAGTCGGAAAGCTGCGACGATATCCAAACGACCTCCGTTCATAAAATTGATTGTGTCGTTAGCTTCAAAACATCAAAATCTATTAAATTAGATTATCGCTCAATTGGATAAGTATATGTGAATGTGAGCGGTTGGAAGCGATAATGCGCATTTTTGAACTAAAATTGGCTCAATTTGACTTGAACCAATGGCCTTGGTTGCATTGTGTTGAACATCGACTTTGAATCAACATATATATTAACCTTATATCGAGGTCATCATAGAATTCATATTAAGAATGGTTAAACACTTAAAAGAAAGAAAAAAGATTAATAATATATATATTATTTAATCCTAACCATCCTATCTAACCCTAACCGATCTCGAGCGCGTAATGCACCTCTTTCTCTTGGTCGACCGATCCCAGCGGCCACCTCATTCTCTTTTTCTTCCTTACTTCCGCTCGATCCAAAGGAACGAATTGCTCCTCGCTAACAGATCCTTCCGCAAGCGTTCCTCCTTCACAAGATCTTCCTGTGCCAAGAAGCCTCCCACTCTCTGGGCTCTCTCTCTCCATTATGAAGCAGAAGCGCCTATTAGGGTTCGGTGATTCTTCCGATTTTGCTCTGCATTTGCTCGTCTCCCCCATTACTGAGCATAAAGCCTTGCCTTTTTTACCTTCATCTAATTTACATGTATCCATTCAACCATCCGCTATGACTACAATGTGGACGAGCATCTCACTATTCATTTTAGAAAACAAACCCCTCCTATGTTCCCTCCTTGGCAGGCAATACACCTTTCTTCTCTCTGTTCCCTCCTTTGGCACTCGACTTAGACTCTAAACCTTCTCTCCTCTGTTCCCTCCTTCCTCGGCTCCACACACCTTCTCCCATTCAATCTTGCTCTTGCAAACCACAAGCTTGACAGCTATTGAACTTGAAAAGCTTAAGCATATGAATGATCCATCATTCAAGAGCTGTGTGATTGATGAGGATATAAGAAGATTAAAAATTAATGGATACATAGCTGCTGATTATGCCAAGATTACACTAAGATTCTTGAAGATGCAACAACTATAACCATCAAGTCTGATTTATTGTTGTGGTTGAATGTGTATATGTAAAGAAATGAATGTGGAAATATGTATACATGCTTTTATGCGTTGAGTTCGTTACACTTATTAGTGTGTGACAGATGAAAATTGGTGTATAAAACACCGTTATGCTTATTAGGCGTCAGTAAGCCAACATCTAGATGTCGCAATATCAAATGGTGCCAAAATTTAGACTAAAATTCAGAACTTAGATAAATTTAAATGGAAATCTTTTAAATTAAAATCAAATAAAAAGAAGAAGAGAAAAGAACACATAATGAATACAAAGGTAAAACATCAAATCAAAGAGAAATAGAAGTAAGAAAGAACACTTATAAAATTTATTTAAGTCGAAAACTACCCAAAGTTTGAACTAGAATATTATCCCCTCTCTTTCAAGCACTCAAACTTCTCAAATAAGTGGAATGAAATGGAAGGCTCTCCCTTAGCGTTATTTATAGAAATGGAAAGATTCAACGTGGGACCCATCCATATCTAAATTTAATAATTAAGTGTAATGACAGGGTTTGGTGGATAATACTAAAATCAGAAGCTTTAATTATAATTCTTTATGGCTTAAATTGAACTAGTAAAGTGAGTTCCCTTTTCCCCAAACTCCTCAAAATTAAACCAGCTTTAATTGAAATTTTGGGAGGCTAATACTAAACTCACTAAAGACTCATAATAAGTTTGAAGTTTGATTTTTAACAAGCAAGAAATTTGATGTGGAGTTGAGGATAAATTCATATTAGATTGGATGTGTTTTCATGTAAGTAAAGCTTCTCTTTGAACATTTGAAATGTTAAATTCATTACCAAGTAATCAATATAAATAAAATCAATTGAATATTTAAATAATCACATAAGTGAAGTAAGGATTTCAATTGAATACCAAAGGACAAACGATAGGTGGAAAATTCAAATGTTCAATTCCAAATTGAAAATAAAAGTACGTAGATATTTTTATAGTTTTCTTACAAGCACAAGTTCAATTAGGCAACTCATGAGCAACTATGAATGTAGCCTTTAAAAGATCATTTGGAGCTTGCATTTAAAGTTGAATTTGAAGCACTTATGATATATCTATCGCTTATCTTCAAAACTAATGAAATCCACAAAATGATTATAAAGTGCCTTTCCAATTAACAAGTGAATTATGTTCTAATTCATATTGAATAAGTTTGAAATCAAATTGGAGAAATATATATAAGACTCACAACAAGTTGAGAAGCTCACCAATAAGCTATCTTATTGAATGCATATATTGTAGTATCTTGACTCAAATGAATTGAAGAAGGCTTCAATTGAATTTAAGGTTGTAGTATATGAGATCTACAATATATTTGAATGTCTACTTTTAAGTAAGAGTAGAACCCAAATGCAACCTTCACAATGCCTAGTTACAAAATTATGATGTGAATATAGTGGTGGATCGAGCCGCTCACAGCTCACTTCATCCTTAACTTTTGATTTCGCTTCTGTTTTTTCCTTCAACGCCACCAGATTCGCAACACATCGTACAAGAAAACAGAAGACGTTAATTAAGGCATTCTTAAATACAGCCGTATGAGCACTATGCTAAATATTTAGATTCAAGTGTCTGAGAATGCTACGCGGGTTGCTTCCCGGTTTGGTCTTAGGACTGGGTTTGGGTTAACAAAACCTAAAAAAATCTAATTATTATAAGAATTTCAACTTATTAAAATCCGCATAGGCCCCGACACTATGCTGAATGTTTAAATTCAAGTGTCTGAGGATGCTGCACGGATTGCTTCCTTGTTTGGTCTTAGGATCGAGTTCGGGTAAACCAAACCTAAAAATTCCAATTATTTATAATAATTTCAACTTATTAAAATCCGCATAGGCCCCGACACTATGCTGAATGTCTAGATTTAAGTGTCCGAGGATGCTACATGGGTTGCTTCGGTTTGGTCTTAGGACCGGGTCCGAGTTAATAAAACCTAAAAATCCAATTATTATAAGAATTTCAACTTATTAAAATATCTGAGAAGCTAATTCTGTCATGTGACAATATATATGATCCTCTATTAGGAGCAAAACATAGTTGACAGGATCTAACATTTTCAAATATATTTGATTCAATCAATTAACTATTTCGATGATGACCATGTTGAATGGCGATTTTAACCGGAGGGAATACTTTCATCAAAATATGATTCTAATTTTCAAATCAAATTAACTCAAATTTAGTATCAACCTAAAAAATTGCTTAAATGAAATTTAATTATTAAAAGCTTATAGTGAAAAATTTATGAAACTTTTCTTCTAAGAATGTATACTTCCATCTTCAATCTGTGTGGAATAAAATGAAGTTAGAAATATACTTCTTTTGTATTTGGATATCACGTAGATCCATAGATATTCTTATTAGGGTGATCGGGTATATTGAGGAGAGATGTACTATCTCAAAAGATAGGAGTCACCACTCTACAATAGACCTAATCACCTCAATAAGGACTCCTAAAGATAATGAGTCTACATATGTACCAAAGATTCTTCCTCTACTTTATATGAAAAAGTAAAGCATGATTTATTTTAAATCAGGTTCGTAAAGTTCCCTATGGAGGCAAGCCCCCATAGTTAATTACACCTTAAGAAATGATATTCTTTAGGAATACTCTCAATTAAGGTAAATGATCATTGTCTCCAAAGATTTCAATAGGTAGGACTATCAATCGATTAGTTTATTTTAGAAGATCAAATGAGATTGATCAAATAGAGAGAATTATTATCGAAGCCAAAAGAAGATAAGTAGGAGATGCTCACGATGCTAGAAAACCTAGCGAGCATCTCAAACTATCCTATGGTTGGGCTTTATATTTTTGAAATTGATTTATTTGTTTGAATTGAATTTTTATTAGAATTCTAGGGCTTACAATTCCATGATACAAGGTCATGGAAATGTCTATGAGGTGAGGATTTATGCTCATGGCCTGCAAAGAGAAGTAGCAACCTCAGAACCTAAATCTAGGGTGCTTTGGCGAGTGCCAAAAACATGACCTAAATCTAAAACAAAATTGGGTAATTGGTTTGCCTCTACAAGAGAGGACAAACCACCCGACTGCTTGGACTTACAACTACCTAGGGGTGGCCGTCAACTTACTCCTCATGATTTTAAATTCATGTAGGCAAGTCATATGCTTTATGAAAGATAGCTAAGATGCTAATTATTTTAGAAAGAGACTAAGTCCTTAAACTCACTCCCTAAGAGACTAAATCATGTAAGGGCATGAGAAATGACCTAGATCTAATGCAAAATATATTACATTTTACTTTAATTTTTAGATAATCATTTGACTTAGCTTTAGGATTCATATGCCTAGTGCATGAGAAGTAAGATTATGGGCCAAAATCAATGAGAGGGGGGAGGTGTATTTCACCATGGCTCTCAAAGGTCAAGCCAAGTTCTCTAGCAAAGATGGAAGCCCTCCAATCAAGAGTGAAATAATATGCTTTTATGCATGATGTTAGAAAAGAAATACTCATCCAAATAAGGGGGTTACTATTGATTTTTTTTTAAGCTTTAGGTGAGATTATGAGTTATTTATTTTTAATTTTGAGTTGATTAATTTAGTGGAAGATTTATTTTTTTTTTTAAGAGCTTATCGTCATCCGGACCATATATCAAGCAAGAAGAAACTAGAAAAATATCTTATCTTAATGCACCAACAAAACATCAAATATTTTATAAAGCTAACGAAAGAATAAAAGATCATTTATGGTCGGGCACCACCACACAAACTCAAAAACAAATTGGGTAGTCGAGCTCTACCCTTATACAACCCAGATTACAAATGAATTAATTTACAATCAAGTAAGGAAATTTATGCTATGGGGGTTATGGTGTTTATTTTTGGGATGTGGGACACCATGCAGATCTTTGGGGATACTTATTGTGATGATGCATTAAGAAGTGATATACTATCTCAAAAGATAGAAATCACCACCCTATAATGGACCTAATCACCTAATAAGGACCCCAAAAGCATGATGGGTCTTCGAATATATCAGATCTTTCCTACTTTACATGGAAAAGAAAAGTAGGGTTTATTTTAAGCCGTTCATTAAGTTCCTTGGATGTAAGCCCCATAGTTAATTACATCCTAAGAATGATTATTTAAAAATACTCTCGATTAAAGTAGACAATTAGGGTCTTCAAAGAGTTCAAGGTTAAGAGTATCAAAGGATTGACTACTTTAAAAAAATCAAATGGGATAGATCAATGAGAAGACTTATTTTTGGAATCCAAAGAGAGAAAGTAGGAAATGTTCATGATACTAGAAAGCCTAGTGAGTATTCCGATCTACCCTATAATTGGGCTTTATATTTTGAAATTGAAGAGAGTCAATTATTTGAGTGACATTTTATTAGATTGTTAGGGCTTATAATTCCACAATATAAGATTGTGGAAATACCTAAGAGGTGAAGATTTATGCTTGTAGACCGCAATGGGAAATAGCTACCTCAGATCCTAAGCTAGGGAGGTTTGGTGAGGGTCGAAGCATGACCTAAATCTAAGGTGAAAATGGGTATACGGTTTATCTCCATAAGAGAGAATAAACCAGATGGCTTGGACTTATTACCAGAGTGGTAGTCACCAACTCCTCTTATGCTTTAAATCCATGTAGGCAAGTCTTTGCTTTTACAAGATGGCTAGCTTGTTTAATTAGAAAGGAGACTAAGTCCTTAAACTCACTCCCTAAGAGACTAGAGCATGAGTGGTATGAAATCAAGACTTAATCTAATACAAATTTTATCAAATTTATTTTATTCTTTTGGACTCTTTGTTTTGACATAGGCTACGAAATTTTGTATGCCTAAATGCATGAGAACTTGATCATGGGCCAAATCAAAAGAGAAATGGGCATTCTTCCATTAAAGGCTCTCACAGGTTAAGCCTTTATTCTCTGGCACAGATGGAAGCCCCCTCTTAACAAGAGTGGAAGAATATGACATGCATGATATTATATATTCATTCATCCAGTTAAGGGGTTGCTAAAAATTTTATTATCTTGATTTAATTCCTAAGCTTTTATGTGAGGTTATGAGTTGTTTTAAATTTTAATTACGAGTTATTAATTGGGTAAAAGTTAATTTTATCCGAAGAGCCGCATCCAGCCACATTCAAACATCAAACATGAAGAAACTAAGAAAAGTATGTAATTTTAGTGCAATCTAAACACAACATCAAACAATTTTATAGACTACCATAAAAGAATAAAAGGCTCGGTCGGGTTCCACTACACCCAAAAGAGAAAAAAAGTGGGTAGCTCTACCTTATATAACTCGGATTACAAAAATAATACATGCTATGGGGGTCTTCTTTTCTTCACTCCTTCCTTCTTTTCCTTTTGATTTGAGTTGCTCCAAAGGCATCACAGGGCACCCTAGGGACTAAGCCTTCTGGCAACTGCTCATCCTAATCTCCCATAACACTAATCCTAATTCCTAATACAAAATTATATTAAAAATAGACAAAGTAAATGTAGCTATACTTGCAAAATAAATGTTAGCTAAACACACTATACAACCCAAGCAGTTATATGAATAATTTGGACTTAGCATATACATTGGTAACCAAGCCCACATGTCCTAACATAGGTCATTTGCTTAGTAAAAGCAAAAAGCATTTATATATTTTATTACTTGGCCTTAAGGTTAACCCCTACGAAAGTATGATTTAATAATGGCCTACCATCTAGTCTACGAGGCATACACCTTAACATCTAGTCTAAAATATTACATCACAAAACAAAATACAACATCATACATACAATGCCCTAACTTAGCACTAGGAGTGGTGACTTAGTTTTCTAATGTGTGTGCTTAAGGTTTGTGTGGCAAGACTTTACTTCTTTAGTTTAAGTTTCAATTTGGATTTTGAATTTGTTTAAATTTTACCTTTGGGTGATTTCAATTTAAATGATTTAATGATTCATTTTTTTTATCTTTTATTTCACTTTTATTTGGTTAAAAAGATGTTTAGGTTTTCAAGAATGAAGAGTCAAGTGAATTCCATTTGTAGACAGAACTCACCCTATTCTACATCCTAACTCCTAAAGAATCTAACTAAGGTTCTTAAGTATCTTAATTAGCCCATTTGAATTTGTGTAATTCATTTGATTTAATTAATTTGATTTGATTTAGAATTTAGAATTTGAGTTTGTTTAAGTATTTGATTGATTGATTTTGGATTAGATGTTTTGGTTTAATTACATCTTGATAATTCAATATCCTTAATATCTAATGAAGTTTAAGTTTGTTTAAATTCATGTGTTTTTGATTGATTAATTTTAGATTAGATGCTTTGGTTTAATTAAATCTTGATAATTCAATATCCTTAATCTCTTTTGAAGTTTAAGTTTGTTTAAATTCATGTGTTTTTGATTGATTAATTTTAGATTAGATATTTTGGTTTAATTAAATCTTGATAATTCAATATCCTTTTAAATTAATATCTAATTCTTTTCTTTGATTATGGTTATGTGACTTAACTTTATCTGATTTGATTATGGTTCATTTATCTGCAGTTTGATGAGATTAGATTAATTGTGATTTTATTTTGATTTTAATTGAGTTTGATTCCTTGTAATTAGGATTTTTTAAATCTCATCCATTTGTCATGTTTATCAATGTTTGGTTTGTGTTTTGATTTCATACATTGGATAGTTAATTAGTTTATCTTATTTAAGTAGATTGAATGAGATTCGATTTGATTACATATTAAATTGATGAGAGTCTTTCTTAATTTAATTTAATTTGATTTGATTAGCTTTATTAGTCTATGGGTTTGCTTAGGTTCAATGCGATTATGTGATTAGTTTAATTAAGAAGTGTATTTATGTTAATTATAAAGATTTGTTTAATTTTTAATTTGATTTCATATCTGTTTAGGTTAATGATATAATTAATGACTTAATAATTTAGGTTTAATTTAGATTTTGATTAGTATTTAATTGCATTTATGTTTGATTAAGTTTAAGTTTAATATGATTAATTTGATTGACCTAATTAGCTTATTTAAGATGTGTGATCAAATTAATTAGTAGATTAATTAAGTGTTTGATTTGAATTTGATTTAAAAAGTTAATTTGGTTCATTAAGATGATGGATTAATTCATTAAGTTTGCATTAATTAAGTGTTTGATTAAATTAATTCATTAAGTTTGCATTAATTAGCTTATTTAAGATGTGTGATCAAATTAATTAGTAGATTAATTAAGTGTTTGATTTGAATTTGATTTAAAAAGTTAATTTGGTTCATTAAGATGATGGATTAATTCATTAAGTTTGCATTAATTATGTGTTTATTCAGTTGGATTAGCTTAAGGGTAATTAGTTTAATTAATAAGTATGTTTAAGTTAATTATTAAATTAAATAAAGATTTATTTAACTTTTAATTTGGTTTTATTTTTTTGTAGATTAATGATGTAACTAATGACTTAATGATTTATGTTTAATTTAGGATTTGATTGGTATTTAATTGCATTTATGTTTGATTAAGCTTAGGTTTAATATGATTAATTTGATTAACTTAATTAATTTATTTAAGAGGTGTGATTAATTAACAAATTAAATAATTATTTGTTTAATTTTTAATTTGATTTCATATTTATTTATGTCAATATTGTAATTAATGACTTAATGATTTAAGTTTAAATTAAGATTTAATTAGCATTTAATTGCATTTTATGTTTGATTAAGCTTAAGTTTAATATGATTAGTTTGATTGACTTAATTAATTTATTTAAAAGGTGTGATTAAATTAATTTGTAGATTAATTAAGTATTTGATTTGAATTAATTTTAATGTGATTTATAAAATTAATTTGGTTTATTAAGATGATAGATTAATTATTAAGTTTGCATTTTAAATATTTAATTAATTAAGTTTGATTAATGGTAATTAATTTTTTTTTAAAATCATTAGATTAATCAAAGATTTATTTAGTTAATCACTTAATTTCCCACATGTGAGTGATTTGATATAGTTAAGTGTTTTACTTAAGTTTGATTTGATTAAAGGATTATTATTATTCATCATTTGATTAGATAATTAATTTTTTATTTTTATTTCAATTAAACTTGATTATTCATAGTTAGGTTTGATTTTCTTCATTTATCATGTTCATTAGATTTCATTCATGTTTGATTTAGTTGTTAGGTTTATATATTAATGATTAATTAATTATCTTATTCCAAATGAATGTGATTTAATCTTATGTTAATTAAGTTTACTTTAACTTTATTTGGTTTAATTTGATTAATATCAAATGATTATGTTGAATAGGTTTATTAATCAATTTGATTTTAGTTTATTTAATGATTAATTAATATTTAATTTGTTAAGTAGTTTCATATAATTAAGATTCAATACTTGATGTTAGTTTAACAAGATTAGTTTGATTTTACATTAAAGTTTCATTGATTTAGTTAATTATGAGTTTAATTTTTAAAAAATATAATCATTTAATCGAATTTCATTAACTCAATTAGGTTCAATTATGTTTAGATTCAATTTCATTTGAGGGATACATGATGCTTTTTTGACTTAAGGTTTGATTACAAATCAATTAGGTATTACATCATCTCTGATTTTGATTTGGTATTTAAATTAATTTTAGATTACATTTTAATTAATTCTTTAATTGATTAAACTTTAATCTTAAGTGTTTATTTGGGGTTCATTAGGTTTCAAAAAAATCACATTATTTTTATGAGTCTAGATATCAACTCAAGTGATTTAAGCCATTTTGAAGATTTTTGCAAATTTTTGGATTTTTATTTGATTTATTTTATTAAAATGGGCAATCTAAACTTCAAAATTTAACTTCTCCCATTCAAGAAATCCTTTTCACTCGAGATTTTTATGGTAGGTGTGTTTTAACTTTTATTTAATCCCTAAAAATTTCAACTCAATCTGACTTATATTTTTAGAGTAATTAATGAAACTTTATTTTTATTAAAGCCTAAATTAAACTCAAACCATCCGATAGAATTTGGAAATTTTTGGTTCATTGGATTCTGCTCGGGAAGATGAATCCAATGAGCTCTTATTTGTAATTTTTTGCTAAGTATTTTATTTTTTATGAATTTTTAAATTTTCGGGACACTTAAATAATTTTAAAATAAAAAATGATTTTCCACTTAACCTAGTATCAAGCGTGGATGCTAGCGAAAAACGTGGTGCCATGGTGTCATGTGATTGGGCACGATGCCGCGCCATGGCACACGGTTGGCAGCCGGCGTGAGCGGGAAAATGCAGAATCTAGGAAAATGACACACGGTTCGATCCAAACCGTCCGATCGTAGATCGGATGGTCCAGATCCGATCCGTGAGATTAGAGAGCAGATAGTGTGTTCTATGGGTCGGAAGGATGTGGGGTCCAACGCAATCTAAGCAGTTTGATCCAATGAACATGGGATCAGACGGTTGTTGCTCACTGATAGGAAAAATTGATGGGAAAAATGCAAAAAAAATGCTAAATGAGGTCGATTGAGCTCATTTTTACATCTATTTTCTCCGAAAAAATTTTACTTCGTATTTGGATCAAATAAAATAAAAAATGTGAGGTTTATCTAAGAGAAATTCCTAAAATCACAAGAAAAGTAACACAAAAAGTGAGAAATCCTAAGGCTGGCTAAAGTTTGGTGAAATTTACCTCGCTGAGGATGGTTTTCGGTGGCGATGAAGATCCGAGTGAACTCCTAGGTATGTAGGAATCTTTAGAATGATTTTTAACTTTTGCCTCCCTTTGTCTTCTCCAATGTTCACCGTTGCCTCACCGGAAAAGCTTCTATTTGTGTTTTTGAGCTCAAAAATGGCTCAAAGAGATGGGGGATGGGTCCTTTTTTGCTTTGGGGAGCTCTTGGGGGTGGAATGGTGGTAGGAGGAAGAGAAATGAAGTCTCATTTCCCCTCCTTTTATAGTGGTCAAAAATCCACCCTTTTTTAAATTTTTTTGGCTCGAATGTATTATCATCTTGCTTGGAGTGGTTGGAATGACTGATGGATTGATTAAGGACTTTGAATTTTTGCTCCAAAGTCCTCTCTTACTATCATATGATCAGCTCTATTGAATGCAAATGTTGGGGAGGAGTTAAATGCATGTGATGAGGAGAATTAAATGAGGTTGGGTGGAATCCTATGTGGGAGAGGATCCATGAGGCATTTAAATGGGTTGGGTTGATTTTGGGCTAAACCCAAATGGGTTTGGGTCGGGTTTCATCAGCTTCCAATAGGTCATGACTTAGTTTCAAGAGATTTGGCTCAATTTGGGTCATATGGGTCATATTGGGTCAAGTTGACCAATTTGACCAAAATTAGCTAAATTGGCTTGGGTTATGGGTTGATTCATGTTCAATTGGCTAATTAAAGATGAATGTGGTCTTTGGTTTGAATCAATTTGGATTTAATTTGGATTTAGGCCAAATTGACCCTTTAGACCAATTTGGGCTAGGTTGGGTCAAGTTGACCAATTAGTCAAATTAGGCTCAACTATGGCTTTGGTCAAGTTCAATAATCAATTTGGAATGAACTTGAGCCATTATTTGCAATAAATTTGGGTTAGATCATGATTTGATCCAATTTGGTCCTTTAAGCTAATTTGGGTTAACTTGGATCAAATGACCAATTAGGCTTAGTTTGGCTCAATTGGTGGTCAAGTCATATTTTAATATTTATTTTGGGTTCATTCAAATTATTGGTTTCAATCAATTTGGTGTAGGATGAGTTTTGGTTCATTTGGGCTATGGGTTAACTTGGTCAAATGACTAACTTGACTTGGTTTGACCCAATTGATTACAATTGATCATTCTAGTGTGATCAACAATCATGGTGGAAGATTTTGGTGAGCTTGGTTCAATCCAATTTGGGTTGGATTGGAAGTTGGCTCAAATGGGTCCTTTAGATCATTTTGGGTCAATTGGTTTGGTTTTGGTTTGATTCGAGTTTAATTGAACTTATATATGAGCCCTAGATTGAAATGTAAATTCAACGACAATCAATTTGGAGTCTAAGGGATTTTGGCTCATTTGAAATTTTCAAGTCAAAAGGGCTAGGTTGGGTTTGACTTGGGTTGGCTTCTATTTGATTTGATGATTGTAGGTTTCATTTATATTTGGGTAGATAATTGAATAAATGATCGATTCAGGAGAAAATTCTTTGGTTTTGACTTGATATGGATAGAATTTGGCTAAGTCTAAAGAATTGGCTTAAAGCTTAGATTGAGTTTGGATTTGATTTTGGATATATTTTGGTCATTTGAATTTAGATTTAATTTATATTTGTGAATATAAATAAAGAATAATTGATTTATAAAGAAATCAATTAAGTTTGATTTGATCTAAAGGGAGTTTTGGCTAAAGCTTATGAAGGTGGCTCATATGACTTAGGAAGGATCTTGGGATTTGAATTTGGGTTTCAATTATTTAGAGTCAAATTTGGAATTAGATTTGGAATTTGAATTTCAATTTGAGGTTTGGTTTGAGATTTGAATCTGGGTTTGATTTGAGAAAGTGTATCTAGATTGGATTTAGGCTATAAGATAGGTGATTTCTTTAAGTCTTCTAATCTTATGATTAACCTTCTAAGTCTAGCTTAGGTTAAGTGTTCACCTAATCACTAGAAGTGTCTTATGACTTGGAGTTCTTAGTGAAGAGTCCTAAGTCTAAGAAGAGGTTAAGAGCTCACTCCAAAAGTGAGGTCAATAAAAAGACCCCCAATAGGTGTGGTGTAACTGACAAGGCACACCGCACGTATTGGCATTGACCAAGATGATCAACAACATCTAAAAGATTGCAAACACTAATGAGAAAATGATCTATACCTAGATCCGAGAGGTAGATAGGATCACGATCTTAGTATGATGCAGCTTTCTTTATGCGGAGGGCATAAGAGAGCAAGAAGGAATCCGCTGGGGGTTGAGTACATGAACCTTCCACTTGAAGCAAGTTCAAGTTATCCATTGAGGATAAGAATTTGAGTTTGATTGTGAATATGATTTGTTTGGGTGTATATCCGTTGGGGATAAGTATGTATAATTCGATGGGGATCAAGATCGAATTGATTTTAATTTTTTTTTATTTTAATTTATGTGGAGGCATATAGCTGGATATGTGTCTAATGGGATTGGATGAACCTTCCACTAGGGAAGTAGGTTTGGGCTATCCCATGGGGATAAGAATTTGATTGGATTTCTTTGATTTGTTTGATTAGACTCCACTAGGGAGGTTGGTTTGATTTGTTATGGATCTACTAGGGAGAAGGGTTCTAGATTGAGGGCATATCTGCCAGGGAGGTACACTCGATTAAATTTATTTGATTTAGATCTAAGCTCTACTAGGGAGGCTAATTTGGTTTGTGCCTCGGAATTTGATTTGTTTGATATGTTTAATTTGACTCCACTAGGGAGGTTGGTTTTGAATTTATTTTGTTATGGACCCTCTGCGATGGACTACGAGAAGGAGCCCCTTGGCCTGCCTTAAATTTATAAATCCAAAGGGGCAGTCTACCTACCATAAGATAGGACTGTGTGCCTAAGGGGTTGCCTTTCGGTGTGCAATGACTATGCTAGGAAGAAAGCATAGAGAACTTCCAAAGGAGGGGAAAAGCTGCTGGGGTGATCTGTTTGATGAGCAACACATCGAACCCTACCTAAGGCGACTATTGAGTAAGTACTGTTGGGATCTTACCTCAACTCAAGAGTAGTCCTGATGATTAATTTGATTTATTTTTCATTTGATTTGAATTGATTTAATTTAATTTGGTGTGCTATGTTATGGACCACTGCGATGGACCCGAGAAGGAGCTATGTCGACCGACTTCAGATTTACAAATCCAAGGGGCAGTCTACCAGCCACAAGATTTTTGGCCTAAGAGTTGTCTTCTAGTGTGCAATGACTGTACTAGGAAGAAAGCATAGCAGACTTACATCTTTCAAAGTAGGGATCAGCTGTTGGGGTGATCTGTTGATGGTGCAACAAATCAATCCTGACATAGGGAGATTATTTGAGAGAATGTTGCAATGGACTCATATCAACTCAAGAATAGCCATAATTAATTTAATTTTAGATGGACCACTCGATGTGCGATGGATTTACTAAGAAGGAGCTAATATTAGATCTATCTTAGATTTACAAATCCAAAAGGATAGTCCACCAGCCATTAGGTAGAACTAACTAACCTAAGGGGTTCCTTTCGGTTTGCAATGGTTGAGTTAGGAAGAAAGCATGGGGACTCATATCTTCCTAAACAAGGAACCACTAGGAGATCGGTGGCTTGCGCAACAAATTGGGCCCGACCTAAGGCTGCCCGTTGGTTTGCAATGGTCGTGTTGGAAAGAATGCGTAATAGACTTATATCTTTCAAAGAAAAGATAATCATCAGGTAACTCGTTGGTGGCACAACAAGTTGAACTTGGCCTATGGGCGACTATTGAGAGAGTGCTGACTCGAAGACTTATCTCAACTCAAAGTAGTTAGGCAATTCTTATATGGAGTTTTGCTGACACTGCCCTAAAGATAGGATGCTTGCTTGGGACAGGGGCCACTAAAGGCTTGAATTCTTAATCCACAAGTGATGATATATTTTATTTATTTTATATTTGCATGGACCCTATTGGTTTGCGAGGGACCACACTGAGAAGGAGCTCATATTAGCCTAGTCCTATCTCAGACTTACTGGACCAAGAGAGAATCTGTGCATTTGCTGAACAAATTTTCAACACAGGGGTGATTACTAGGAAAGGGAGACTATCTAATCCAAAATAACTGGGTAGTGTCTAAATGGGGTCGTTAAGGATGTGATCCAAATAGAGAGCCCACAGGGGAGGTGCCACTAGGGGCTTTATCCAAAACCCTATAAAAGAGAACATGTAGGTATTCAATAGCCAACTCAAGGAGAAAGCGCGGGGACTCACATCTAGTGGTGTATCCATCTGGGTCAGTCACATGGTGATAACCAACCAACCTAAGGTGCCCATCAATTTGCAACAATCAGTCTAGAAAGAAGGTATGTAGGCTTACATCTTCTTAAAGCGGGATTAGGGATAGTCGTCTTTTTCGGGGGGATATTCGACTGGCGACTACTAAGCGAGGAGTCCTATGTAAGGACTAGACTCAAGCTTAAAGTAGTTGGGAGGAAAGGAGCCACTGGGGGACTTATCCTAAGCCTCAAATATACTTGACCTAGTCAGTGCATGATGGCTAGTTCAAGAAGAAATCATGTAGTCTTATATCCTCTTAAACAAAGTCAACATGATGTAGCTTACTGGCTGCGCAGTGAGGCCTACCAAACAAACAAGGTGCTCGTTGGTTTGCAATGGTCAAGTCAGGCAGAAAGCATGGGGAGTCACATTTACCAGACAAGTGAACATTGGGGTGACACACTAGCAAGGTAGCATGATAGCCCGACCTAAAGCAGCTAATGAGTGAGTGCCACAGGGGGCTTGTTCCCACATCAAAATAGCGAGACAAAAGATATATATTTATTTGTGTTGTGAAAGAGGGAATAGGATGCCGCTTGGGTTCTCTTACACCTATCCTAAACACGTTGAAGAATGGATGAAATGGTGCCGCAGGGGCAATTGTGACTCCACCAAGAAAGGATGTCGCTTGGGTTCTCTTACACCTAACTTAGTTGTATTGGAGAATTGTGTGCAGTTTGTATTTGTGTTGATGATGAATAGGATGCCGCTTGGGTTCTCTTACACCTATCCTAATAGCATTGGAGATAAATATTGAGTTTTTGATGTAAGTTTGAAGGAATGTTTAGATTGATGAGAAATTTTGAAGGGTGATTGTAGATTGATTTTTTTTACAATTCGGAACGTGAAAACATAGCTTCATTAAGGAATTGATTTTAATTTTTTTGATTATTATTATTATTTATTTATTATTATTTTTTTAAAATTTCTTTAGGTGTGTGCAAATGAAACAAGGACAAACAAGAGTAGTGTTCTTTCTCCAAAATCTTTGGGACCTAATCAAAGTAATTGATCATCCTTAGTGAAAGAAATTCACCAAGGCTTCTCAAATATTATGCTAATTTGTATTTGAATGAAAGAAATTTCTTATTTCAACTACTTGAATTATTCTCCAAATTTTGAATTTGATTTTGAGTGTAATGGATTTTGAAGTAATGTTTGATGACATAGAAATACAAAACACTCTCCTATCATAGTGGTTTAAACTACTTTCCATCATTCGAAACACCGAAGTAGGTTTTTTTAATGATTAGAAGAAAGATCTTGATTTGGAGAGTTTTCAAATAGACTAGCTTCGAAAGAGTTTAATCCATCTATATTCAACGTTAATTGAGGTCTTTTTTTTTGCAAGACCTTCAAAATTTTCAATCGATGCATAGAGTTTTGTAATTTGATTATTTATAATAAATTTTAACAAGAAGAGTTGTGCCCTAAATGGAGATAGCCTTGAACTAGTGGCCTAAGGCGAATGGAGGGGCCAATATTAGAGGTGTCATGAAATATTACCTTATGCTTTTGAGTGAGTATTGAAACTTATCATCCTTCATAACTTGATCTACTTTCTTTGTCAAAGTAGTGAATGATTGGAACCTACCAAAAAACATGAGAGATTAAGTATCTTATACACAACAACCTTCCTTGAAATGATTTTAATTGTGTTGAGCCCCTCCTTTTTTTTTCTCTTTTTTTCTTTTATTTTTCTTTTATTTTTCTTTTTTTTTCTTTTTTTATTATATTTTTTTCTTTTTTTTTTTTTTTTTTGAGGTTGCATCTCTAATATCACTTTAATCTCTTTTAGATCAATTTTTGTTATCCCATGATGCTTTACTACAAGCCCTAGAAACTTTCCTAAAGCCATTCTAATTGTATACTTTAGATTCATCTTTATGTTGTAGTATCATAATTAAAGATAACTACTCTAAAGATGTTCTTCCTTATTTTTTTTTTGGCTTTTGACCACGAGATCGTCAACATAGCATCCGACTTGGTGATGAATGAGTTCATCGAAGATTTGAGTCATGGACGCTGGTATGTGGTGCCAACATTTTTAAGGCTAAAAGATATGACCTTATAGCAGTAAATTCTGATGGAAATTATAAATGCAAATGACCTCTCATCCTCCGGTATCATTTGACCCATCCTTGAATGAGGAGATTGCAAAGAGGCTACTTAGATCTTTAAAATTAACATATGTGATTTGAATGTTCTTCCTTTTGATTGGGAATAATGTTGGAAAATCATGGTAGTATCTTTCTTCTTCAGTTAGGTTAACTTCAAACTTTGATCATCTTCTTTGTGTCAAAAGTTTGTAAAATAGGAATAGCAATAGGTTCAATTTTGAGCTTGTAGACTGCTACCTTCAGAGATGTATTGGGCACTTTATAATGGTATTAGGTAAAGCAATCTTTAAACTACAAAAGTAACCTAACCAAGTCATTGGCATTTTCCTTCTAACTTATCGTATATGGATGTTGGGAGGGTGGGTGGACTCTCTTTATGTTCTAAGGTTAATTTTTTGAAACTTATTGGTTAATGATCCTGGTTGAATTTCTTGGGAGGGTGGGTGGACTCTCTCATAGCAATAGGTTCTTTTTTTATTTATTATTTTTTTTACAACTTCAAAATTGAATTCTCTTTCGTGCTTGAAAATCATCAAAATTGTTTGAGCAAATTAGGTAGACTAGGCAAAAGATAATTTTATTACTTCACTTGAAGGTTTATCTACAAGCATTGAATCCTCTTTCGAGCTTAAAGAAAGAGATATGAAATTTGAAATCTCATAATATATTTTTTTTCTAGAGTAAGGAGCAACTATTAACTTCCCTATAATAATATCATGAGATAGTAGAATTGGAGTCAATGAGCTCGCATACTAAGTTTTCTAGTCATATCATACAGAATCAACCTCTTAGAACCTTTTTGGCAAAATTTGACTCAAAATTTACTTCATATATATATATATATATATATATATTTGAATTTACACATCATACATATGATTTATTTTTTTGGATTCTAAATCAATATGTATTATTGGTGCTTTACTTTTTCTTTTTTTTCTTCTCTTTCTCCTTTTTTGAATTTTATTTTTTTATTGTCTCCTTTTTTTGAGTCTTTGTCTATATTTTGTTCTTTGGAGGAGATTGCTTATCTTTCATTTCCATAGGATATTATATGTTGAATATGACTTGAGGAGGTTGCCACAAACTGAGCAAGGAAGAATAAAAAACTTTTCTATCTCTTTAGAGAATGTGAGAGTGCACTTATTACTTAGCTCACTGGGAAACCTTCCAAGATAGTCTAGCACATTAAGATTAACCTTTAGAACAGTTTGATGCCCTTATTTTGGATTGTGAGGTGTATCTTAAGAAGGATTTATAATTTTGTTATTTCCAATGACTAGTTTGCTTCTTCCTATGGTGTTGATCAAAGTGGTAGGACCCTACCACTGCAATAATTGACTTCTATGATATCTTTTGAAAGAGAGGTATAATTGATGTCTACCTACACTTTTTTTGTGCCCAAAGTTTATCCCATTAGACCTTTAAAATATGATGATTATGACTCTTTATCGATAGTGACATCATGAAAGCTTAGAATGGGGACATCTCCACCCGAGTTGGAATCATTAAAGCATAAAGTCCATCAGCACTACTATATTACGGATTATAATCATTATTTTGAGAGTTGTCTTCTTTTAGGAATTAGGATTCAAATCATTTGAGTCATACTTATACGGAATAAATAAGATGTACTCAAAATCCTTGTCAATTTCATTCTTGGCCCCTGAAGGAATCTCTATGGCCTTTCTCCTTTATGGTGAAAATCCACATCTTGGTTTTAAGTTGAATTTCATCATAAAAGTTTTATGATTCATAACTTTGTGACCAATAATAGTGAATATTGTATTATCATAAGTCATCTTAAGATTTTCAAGCTTTATGTCAAATTTGATTTAGACATTTTTGATAAATTTGAAGAATTTGAACCCACACTCATCAAATTTGAATATGATAAGGGGGTTCAAATAATTAGATCTTGATTTGGAGAGATTTTGAAGAGAATTTCTTTGGAACCTCACTTGTCAAATGTTAATATGATTGTAGGTTCAGAGCTCTTTGACTGAGACTTATGAAATTTTGGAACTTTACTTTTCAAATGATGGTGGGTTCAAAATTTTGGATTTTTTCTTTGTTGGCGTTGTTCGATTTTGATTTTGAAAGAGAACTATTACTTAACAAATTTGAGTATGTTAAATAAAATTGGTTAATTTTGTTTAAAAAGAATAGTTTTGATATTTATTTTTGAAGAAGAGATTTTATTTGATTTAATTTTGATTTTAAAAAAATGAACCTTCACTTAACGAATTTGGGTGTGCTAAGTGGGGTTCAATTAATTTTATTTTGAAAGGGGTTTAAAAATTTTTGAAGAAAAGTTTTTTTTTCTTTGTTTTATTTTGATTTTAAAGAGAACCTCCATTTAACAAATTGGATTATGTTAAATGGGGTTTATATGATTTTTATTTTGAAAAGACTTTTTGAAAATTTTTGTAAAAGATGTTTTTATTTTACTTTGGATTTTATTGAAGTTTTGTTAAGCATGGGATGAACCTTGCTTCACCAAGCTAGTGGTAAGAGGTTCAAAATTTTATGTTTGGTTATTTTTCCTTTCTTTAGTTAATTTATTTTTACCTATTGGGGGACCCAATAGGGATTTTAAGACTTACACGGAGTGAGGTCCTAAAACCTAAAGGATGTTGGCTAGCTTTGCTTAAGGATGAAATAAGCTAAGTGCCAATAGAAAGAAAGATAGTCTCGAGCCTATATAAAATATAAGTCTACTACTGATGCTTGGAGATAATAATTATCTACTAAAGGTGGAGAGAGGAACCATCCCTAGGAGAGTCGCCAGAAAAATCTATGGTGTTTATTTTTGGGATGTGGGATACCACACAGATTTTAGGGGGTACTTATTGAAGTGATCAGGTATGACATTAAGAAATGATGTACTATCTCGAAAGATAGAAATCACCACCCTATAATGGACCTAATCACTTAATAAGGGCTCCTAAGGCAATGGGTCTTCGAATATACCAGAGATCTTTTCCCTACTTTACATGAAAAAGTAAAGTAGGGTTTATTTTACGCTGAATACATTAAGTTTCCTATGGAGGCAAGCCCCCATAGTTAATTACATCCTAAGGAATGGGAATTCCTTAAGAATAGTTTTGATTAAAGTAGACAATTAGGGTCTCCAAAGGTTTCAAGGTTAAGACTATCAAAGGATTGGCTATTTTAGAAAATCAAATGGGATAGATCAAGAAGAAGACTTATTTTGGAATCCAAAGGAGAAAGTAGGAAATGCTCATGATACTAGAAGCTTAGTGAGTATTCGATCTATCTATAATTGGGCTTTATATTTTTGAAATTGAAGAGAGTTCATTATTTGAGTTGATATTTTATTAGATTGCTAGGGCTCATAATTCCACAACATAAGATTATGGAAATGCCTAAGAGGTGAGGATTTATGCTTATAGCTCACAAAGGAAAATAACTACCTCAGATCCTAAGCTAGGGAGCTTTGAAACATGACCTAAATCTAAGACAAAAATGGGTATATGACTTACCTCACAAGAGAATAAACCACCGATTGATAGACTTATTACCGCATGGAGTGGCAGCCAGCTAACTCCTCATACACTTTAAATCCATGTAGGCAAGTCTTATGCTTTGCAAGATGGCTAGGCAATTAGAAATGAGACTAAGTCCTTAAACTCTCTAAGAGACTAGAGCATGAGTGGTATAAAATCATGACTTAAACTAATGCAAATTTTATCAAATTTATTTTATTCTTTTGGACTCTTTATTTTGACATAGGATACTGGATTTTGTATGCTTAAATGCATGAGAACTTGATCTTGGGCCAAATCAAAAAAAGAAAGGGGTGTTCTTCCATCAAAGACTCTCATAGGTTAAGCCTTCATTCTCTAGCACAGATGGAAGCCCCCTCTTAATAAGAGTGAAAGAATATGACATGCATGATATTATACATTCATTCATCCGTAAGGGTTACTAAAAATTTTATTATCTTGATTTAATTCCTAAGCTTTTATGTGAGATTATGAGTTGTTTTAAATTTTAATTGCGAGTTATTAATTGGGATAGAAAAGTTAATTTTATCCTAAGAGCCTACCGCATCCAGGCCATACATTCAAACATCAAACATGAAGAAACTAGGAAAAGTAAGCAATTTTAGTGTGTAATCTGAAACACAACATCAAACAATTTTATAGACTACCATAAAAGAATAAAGGCAACTTTGGGTTCCTTACACCCTAAAGAGAAAAAAGATGGGGTAGCCAGCTCTACCCTATACCCAAATTACAAAAATAATACATGCTATGGGGGTCTTCTTTTCTTCATTCCTTCCTTCTCTTCCTTTTGATTTGATTTGCTCCAAAGGCATCACATGGCACCCCAAGGACTAAGCTTTCTAGCCCGATCATCCCCATAACACTAATCCTAATTCTAATACAAAATTATATTAAAATAGAAAATAAATCTAGCTACACCTTCAAAACAAATGTTAGCTAGACACATCATACAACTAGCAGTTATATGAATAATTTGGATTTAGCACCCTACACATGGGTAACCAAGCCCACCTGTCCTAACATGGGTCATGTTTAGGGGCTAAGCAACATGCACAACAAAAGGATTTATATTTTTATTACGTGGCCCCTTAAGTACAACCCAGAGAAAATATGATTAAATTTAATAATGGCCTACCATCCATATGAGGCATACACCCTAACATCCGGTAAAATATTATATCATAAAATAAAATACAAACATCATACATACAATGCCCTAACTTAGCACTAGAAGTGGTGACTTAGTATTCTAATGTGTGTGCTTAAGGCTTGTGTGGCAAGACTTTACTAGGCTTCTTTAGTTTAAGTTTCAATTTGGAGTTTGAATTTTTTTAAATTTTACCTTTGGGTGTGTTGACTTCATTTTTAGAATGAGCTATCAACACCTCCATCTTAGGCTTAGGACTTCTCTTAGAGTTCCTTAGTCTTAGAAAACATCTAGTGATTAGGTGGACACTCCAACCTAGCCCTAGAAGACTTAGAAGAGTTAGCCATAGGAATAGGTTTCGCCTTAGGGGTGTTAGGAAAATCTCCTACCCTTTAGCTCAAATCATTCCTCACTTTCTTTCTTTCGAGTCAAACTCCAAATCAATTCTATTTGATTTTCTCAAACTCCAAATCAATTCTATTTGATTTTCTCCAAACTTAATTCAATTCCATGATTCAATTCCATGATTGAAATCCATTATTGAAAGCCATAATCAAAATCCATCAAAAATTCCTAAGTTCAAATTTCCTAAGTCCTTAACCCTTTCTTAAAGACTTAGTCAAAATCATGATTTAAACCTATTCAAATCTTTGAGATTTTCTCATAATCCATTTATATTCTCATTTATATTCACATTTATAAATGAAATATAAATTCAAACCCATCAAATCAAATTCAAAATTCAAAATCAATTCATGAAAATTTCTTAAGTCCCTTTAATTTTCCATTAATGGACTTAGCGAAATTCAACTCTAAACCTTGATCAAATCAATTCAAACTCATGAGATTTTCTTAAAACTTATTTATATTCTTATATATAAATGAAATATAAATATAACTCAATTAAATCAAAGGCAAAAATTGAATTTCAAATTTAAAATCCTTGAAATTCCCTTAAATCCCTTAATTTTCCATTAATGGATTTAACTTAAACCTTGATCAAACCTATTCAAATCCATGGGATTTTCTCAAAACTTATTTATATTCTCATATATAAATGAAATATAAATATACATCAATCAAATCCAATTCAAAAATTAAATTTCAAATTAAAATTCTCTTAAATCCTTTAAATTCCCTTTAATGGATTTAACCCAAATTATGATTAAACTCCTTCAAATTCTTGAAATTTTCTCATGATCAATTTATATTCTCATTTGCTATTCATATATATAAATGAAATATAAATTTAAAAAAATCAAAACCAACTCCAAAAATCAAACTCAAATCTACTCAAAATCAAATCTAAGCCAAGCCAAAATCTTGAACTTAGTCAAATCACTTTCAAATCAAGCCAAACTCTTAATTTTCTCTCATGGTTCAATCAATCCTACAATCATGAGCTCATACATAAATCCAAACCTCAATCAAACAATCAAATCCCAAATCAAAAATCAAACCCAAGACTCCTTCACATTCTTCCTTTGAATATGAAATTTTAAATGGATCAAAACCCATTTGACTTCAAACCACTTGTAAATGGATTTATATTTCAATCATAAGTCCATATACAAGATCAATCAACTTCAAATCAAGCTTTGACCAAGCCATTTGACCCATTTAGGCTCACTTGACCCAAAGTGACCTAAAAAGTACCTTATGAGCCAACATTGATCCTAACCAAATTGGATTGAACCAAACTCATATATCCTCTCATCATGATCAACAATCATCATGGGATGATCAATCAAATTGGGTCAAACCAAGTCAAAACTAAGGGTTGACCAAGTCAACACTTAACTTAAAATGAAATCTTACATAGTCAAAATCCACCATAGGCCAAATTGATTGAAAATTGATGTAAGTTCACTCATGACCTATGTTTGAACTTGACCAAGCCAACATTTGAGCCTAACTTCTTAATTGGCCCAAGTTGACCCATTTTGACCTATGCCAAAACTTGATATAAGCCAAATTGATTGAAACCAATGAGTCAAGTCCAATACAAATCACTTGTGGAACTTGACCAAAGCCTCAATTGGTCAACCCAACAGCCCAATTGATGTTAGACCCAACATGACCTAAAGGGGTCATGTTGAGCCAAAATTGAACCTAACCCAAATTAATTGGAAACAAAGATATCAATCCACTACATATGACTAACCTAAACCTACCTTGACCTAACCCAAATTGATAGGTCAAATGGGTCAACTTGACCCATTTGACCTAAATGAGTCATATGAGCCAAAACTGAATCTAATCCAAATTTAACCAAACCAAAGGAACCAAAACATTTGAATGTCATATGAACTTGACCCAACCCTTGGTTTGACCCAATTTGACCATTTGGTCAACTTCACTCAAGTTGACCCATTATGACCTAAATGGCTCAACATGAGTCAAACCCTATCAAATGGATTCCAAATCCAATGAAACTTAGCCAAACCTATTTTCTCAACATACCAAACATGCGTAAATTGGAAAAATAGTAAAAGGACCATTTTACCCCTAGGCCATAGAACAAATTTTGGCTTAGCCCATGGGTATTTTGGTCATACACTCATCACAATCACTTGAGGCTTTCCTAAAAGCTCAAGGGGACTTAGTGATGAGTGGTGCACCCTGCACCACCCAATGGGTTTGGGTCAGCCCATTTGACCCTTGGACCAAACTCGACCCTTAGCCATGAAATTGAAATTTCAAACCCCCCTTAAGCTCAATTTGATGCACATGGGAGGTTGGCACTCCACTCAAGGATCAAACCATGTGCAATGATGTAATAGCTAATGGCTCCCTCCATATGGTCAATTGGATCAAAATGACAACTAATGGGTCGACCGTCCGATTTCTATAGGGGGAGATATACTCCTCCTAATTTAATGAAATCTCACTTCACTCTTGATCGATTGGAGCCTAGAAATCCTTAGCAACCACCTCAGAGCATTCCCAAGCTTTCTAAGAGGGATTTGAATCTTGCATTTCTTGGTTTTGCATAGTGCAAAATAGGGGAGCTCACCTCAATTCCCTCTTCCTCATCTTAATCCAATTCCTCTTGCACACTTGATCAAAGAGCTAAGTTGAATTGGCCCAAGCTTTTTTTGAAGTTCTAGAGTCTTAGAAAAACTCAATTCAATCAAAGCTGCAAGGATCTTGAAGAGGAGTTGGTCCACCCATTGATCCACTCATCCTCAAGGTCTAGGAACTTCAACGTGGCTTCGTCTCTACCAGATGAAGCTACCTCATCGATCTCAAGCGCCAGTGATCACCTACGACAAGGTATGTGATTTTATAACCACTTAGATTAGGAGGAATTGGTCCTTTGTGAAAAGAATTTTCATTGCATGTGAAATCCACCATTGGATTAGCCGCTCTACTCCTCTAGATGGTGTAGGTTGAGTCTTGAATAATTTTATGCTAGATCTGGCTCGGATCTCCCCTCGGATCATGGACGGTCTCCAATAATCCTCAGGGAAGAACTTGGCTCATCTCAGCCATCCATTCACGCATTTTAGAAGGATAGATGAGATTATTAGGCACATTTTATAAATCTTTTATCCAATTTAAATTGCGGGTGTATCCTCAGTCTTTCGATCTTTGATATGATGGCTAAGGATATTAGCACGTGCACCGCCAGCTGCCTTCCTGATATGACATTTAAGTGGGTGGCTCATGGAACGACACGTGTAAAGCGCACTGACCGCCGCCACCACACGTCGCGTCGTGAGCTGAGATTAAGTGGGGATTAGTTATTTACCTAATTAATTCCTAATTAATCATTATAACTTCTAAAATTTATAACTCCTTCAAGAAAACTCAGAAAAATAAAAGGAAAAATGCAATTGATAGATAATTTTATCTAAAATATTTTAAAAATATTTTCAATGGATTTTAATAAAATCTTTTCTCTAAATTTGGGTTTCTTTAATAATTTTAATTAGCTAATTATTCTCTAATTAAGTCACCAATTGATCTCAACTTTCTAGGATTCATTTTAGGGGATGACCTCTACATTTTCTAATTTTCTTGAGATTTATTGAGGCCTTAATTGGGGAAATTGCTATTTCATTCCCTAATTACCCCCTTCATGTAATTAAGGGTAATTAATGTATGATTAGTGGATGTACCCATGATTAAGTTTGATTAAGGTCGATCTAGTGAGTATGGGTTTTATGGAATAATTTTGGGGTATTTCCCATAAGTTATTTCCTAAATCCCCTTTTCTTCCTTAATCCCCTCTTAATTAAGGGTTAATTCATTAATTATCCCTTTAAATAATTTTCCAAAGTTTTAAAAGTTTCAAAACTTAATTAATCAACCTTGGGTAGATTCTTAGGTGTTTAATAACCTAAGTCTAATTAAGGAAATTAAAACCCCTTTCATAAGTATGAAAGGGTGTTTTAAAAGTACTTAAGTTAAACCCCTTAGCTTAATTAACTTTTAATAATGAGCCAAATTGCATTGTCTTTTTCTTATTAGGTGCATTGCAAATTTAATTACCTTGTGGGTTTTATGTCATCTCATTGGCTCATAATTACTTAGTTAATTTTTATAAGGTGGTGTAGGTAAGGGTTAATTAAACTACTTAATTCATACTCTAACCTAATCAATACTTAAAAATGAATTTAATTATCTAAAAATTTTAAAAAAATATATAACACATGTGGGAATGGGTTAGGAACAACAAACTCATCTCACCTTTTCAAAATTAAACCAAACATCAAACTAAAAAAAAATCATTTTGAAATTCACTTTGATTTATTCTAAATTTTCTTATTCCTTAAGAATGTATTTATTATTTAAGTAAAGTGAGTTTATTTATAAGCTTTCATTGCTTTAGATCTTTCTCAACATGTTAAGTTGTATGTCATGTGATTCATGCATTCGTAATTACATGTTTCAAATTTTAAAATGAAAATTATTTACTTTATGTCAAATGGTTAAAGTAAAATATGAGTGGCTATTATCACTACTAAATCCAAAATATTTTCAAAAATTATAAATGAAATATCAAATCTGAAAGTGTGCTATTCATATCTTAATTATAAGCTTGCATGTGATGGATTATAAAGTCATGTTTGGTGTAGCCTTTCCTTTCTTTCTTATGTTAGCATAGTTTTGAATAGGAGTTGGTAGGACGTAGGGTTTATTTGAAAAAAACCCAACACTTACTTAATTCTAAACCTTATTCATCCTTATGCTCCCACTTAAGAAGGATTGCCTTTGCTTGCTTGAATAAATTGCATAAACAAAATTGAAACTATTAAATAAATTTTGCATATATCTTTTCCATTTCATTTCTTTTATATGCATGTTAGTACTTAAAGAAAGTGGTATATTAGTCTGGACAACCCTTAGGTTGCGAGACTTTAAGTAGCCCTAAGTAGTTCATGTACCTTACACCACTGATTAACAATGGTTTTCACTTATGCCTTTCTTACTTTCATGTATGTATGTGAAATTTTGGATAAGGAAAACCTTTTCTACTTAAGAAAAATCATGCTTATTCAAATTCTAAATTTTCTTAAATGGATTACTTAGCATGCATCATAAAGTGTGTTAACCATTCTAATTTGAATGTATAGATATGCTTAGGGTCCATCCATATGTATGTTATATATGTTGGGAAAGAAATAAAGTAATGTGTGTTATGTGAATTTTGATTCATTTTATTTAATCTTAAAAATGCCTTTCTTTTTGAATAAGATTTGTTTAGAGTTTGTCTAAACTTAGGATTGATTAAAAGATGTAATCAAAATATTCACCTAAATGAAATTAAAATGTGAACTTACCTTAGAAATTACTTAAGGATTGGGGAAGGAAAGAGAAGTTCTCTTCTCTTTCCCTCTCTTCATAACTTATTAACTAATTGTAGGTTTCACTTAAACTAAATTAAAATATGAAATATAAATAATCCAAAATACTTAAATAACTAAATGAAACTCTCCTCTAAGTTGAATATGTTCTTCATACTTAGAAAATTCAAACCTAAAGTCCTAAGCTAAGCATACCACATAAACCTTCAAAGCACACACATTAGCCTAAGTCATCACAGCTTTAGGTTAGCTCGGTGCATGGTTTGATGTTATATTTTATTTTGTGATGAATGTTTAGACTAGATGTTTGGGTGTATACTGTAGAATGAATGATAGGACATGCTTAGTCTATTCTTTTTGCAGGGATTATGCTAAAGTGCTATCATAAATAAAAATTTAAATGCTTCTTTTTGCTTATACCCCTTTATAATCCATATAAGTGTACTTAGTATCCCATGTGTGGGGGATAAGTCCAATATACATGCTTTGATTTGTTGGTGTGATTTGATTAACCTTTATTTTGCATGTGTTAGTTAGATTTTTACTTTTCTTTCATGTAAAGTTTGTATATTTAGGATCTTAGAATGACTTATTTTGGGAGATTAAGATGAGCATTGGTCATAAGATCCTATCTTATGCACCATGTGAAACCTTGGAGCATCTACCTTCCAACCATCCAAAGGAAGAACCAAAGAAGAAAAGAAGAACATAAAAGAAAGAAAGAAGAAAGAAGAAAGAAGAATAAAGCTTGAAGACCCCCATAACAATAAATTCCTTTGCTTAAAATTGTAATTCAATTAATTTGTAATCCGGGTTGTATAGGGGTAGAGCTCAGCTACCCACATTTGATATTTTCGAGTTTGTGTGGTGGTACCTGACCACAAATGACCATTTATTCTTTTTGCTATTAGCTTCATAAATTATTTCATGATTTATTTAGCTTTCGCATTAAGTGGCATTTTCTAGTTTCTTCCTTGCTTTATGTATGGCATGTGGATTAGGCTCTTTGGGAAATATAAATCTTTTACCCAACTTAATAATTCAAATTAAAATTAAATAACTCATAATCTCACCTAAAGCTTAGGTTTAAAATTAAGATAAAAGAATTAGCAACCCTTTAGTTGGATGAGCATTTCTTTATAATATCATGCAAAAATGCATCTTATTTCACTCTTGATTGGAGGGCTTCTACCTTTTCTAGAACTTCGGCTTGACGAGAGCCATGGTGGAAACTCACCTCTTCCCTTCTTGCTAATTTTGGCTAATAATCTAATTTCTCATGCATTATTTATAAAAATCCTATTATCCCGAGTCAAAATAATAGTCCAAAAATGAAATAAAGTGAAATTTGAATTGCATTAGATTTAAGTCATTTGAAGCATGCCTTTACATGATCTAGTCTTTTTAGGGAGTGAGTTTAAGGACTTAGTCTCTTTCTAAATAATACGCCTATCTTGCATTGCATAAAGACTTGCCTACATGTATTTAAAATCATAGGAGGAGTTAGTTGGTGGCCACCCCAGAGTTGTAAGTCAAGCTGTGGGTGGTTTGTCTCTCTTGTGGAGACAAACCAATTACCCATTTTTCACCTTTGATTTAGGTTGTGCTTCCTCTCCCTAGATTTAGGTTCGAGGTTGTTTCTCCCTTTGTGGTCCATAAGCATAATTCCTCACCTCTTAGAATTTCTTTAATCTTGTGTTAAGGAATCTTAAGTTCTAAAATCTAATGAAAATGCAACTCAAATAAACTAAATCAATTTCTAAAATGTAAAGCTCAATTATAAGATAGTTTGAGATGCTGCATGATTTCTTAGCATCGTGAGTTCTTCTACTCATCTCATTTTGGCTTTGATTATAACTCCCATTTTTGATCAATCTCATTTGATCTTCAAATATAAATCAATCGATTGATAGTCTTTCTTATTGAAATCTTCAGAGAAAATGATCATTTACCTAAATTGAGAGTTTTCCTAAGGGATTCTGTCCTTTAGGATGCAATTAAATATAGGCTTTGCCCGTAGGGCTTAACGTTTAAAATAAATCCAGCTTTACTTTTCCATATAAAGTTGGGGAAGAATCTCTGGTACATATGCAGACCCATCGTCTTTATTGAGGTGATTGGTTCCATTAAAGGGTAGTGACTTCTATCTTTTAGGATCGTACACTATACCTTGATGATGTATCCGATCACCTGAATAAGTACATGTGGATCTGGCATCTTACAAACAATTTCTATAAGGTCTCTTCTTTCTTTTCTATAGATTTGAAAGGCATTATAAGAGGTTTATTCACCACAGATTTTTCTATTAAGTGGGGATTAGTTATTTACCTAATTAATTCCTAATTAATCCTTATAACTTCTAAAATTCATAACTCATTTAAGAAAAATTAGAAAAAAAAGGAAAAAAATGCTATGGATAGATAATTTCATCTAGAATATTTTAAAAATGTTTTCAATGGATTTTGAATTCCCTTTTTCTCAATTTGGGTTTCTTTGGAAATTTTAATTAGCTAATTATTCTCTAATTAAGTCTCCAATTGATCTTAAATTTTTAGGTTCATTTTATGGGATGAGATCTGCCTCCCCTAATTTTCTTGAGATTTATTGAGGCCTTAATTGGCAAAATTGCTATTTCATTCCCTAATTACCCCTTCATGTAATTAATATATGATTAATGGACTTACCCTATGATTAAGTTTGATTAAGGTTAGATCTAGTGAGTTGGAGTTTTATGGAATAATTTTAGGATATTTTCTTGAAGTTATTTCCTAAACCCCCTTTTCTTTCCTTAATCCCATTTAAATTAAGGGTTAATTCATTAATTATCCTTTAAATAATTTTCAAAATTCTAAAAGTTCCAACTTAATTAATCTACCTTGGGTAGATGCTTGGGTGTTTAATACTAAGTCTAATTAAGGAAATTATGAAAGGGTGTTTTAAAAGTACTTAAGTTAAACCCTTAGCTTAATTAACTTTTAATTATGAGCCAAATTGCATTAGCTTTTTCTTATTAGGTGTTGCAAATTTAAATACCTTGTGGGTTTTATGTCATCTCATTGGCTCATAATTACTTAGTTAATTTTTCTAAGGTGGTGGTAAGGGTTAATTAAGCTACTTAATTCATACTCTAACCTAATCAACACTTAAAAAATTTAATTATCTAAAAATTAAACAAAAATATAAAACACATGTGAGAATGGGTTAGGAATAACAAACTCATCTCACCTTTTCAAAATTAAACCAAACTTCTAACTAAACAAAAATCATTTTGAAATTAACATTGATTTATTCTAATTTTTTTTGTTCCTTAAGAATGTCTTTATGATTTAAGTAAAGTGAGTTTGTTTACATGCTTTCATTACTTTAGATCTTTTCGAACATGTTAAGTTGTGTGTCATGTGATTCATGCATTCATAATTTCATGTTTCAAATTTTAAAATGAAAATTATTTACTTTATGTCAAATGTATATGTGTTGGCTAAAGTAAAATATGAGTAAGTATTATCATTACTAAATCCAAAATATTTCCAAAAATTATAAATGAAATATCAAATCTAAAGTGTGTTATTCATATCTTAATTATAAGCTTGCATGTGGTGGATTATAAAGTCATGTTTGGTGTAGCCTTTCCTTTCTTTCTAATGTTAGCATAGTTTTGAATAGGAGTTGGTAAGATGTAGGGTTCATTAGAAAAGAACCCAACACTTACTTAATTCCAAACCCTATTCATCCCTATGCTCTCACTAAAGAAGGATTGCCTATACTTGCATGAATAAATTGCATAAATAAAAATGAAACTATTAAATAACTTTTGCATATTCCTTTTCTATTTCATTTCTTTTATATACATGTTTGTACTTAAGGAAAGTAGAATATTAGTCTGGACAACCTTGAGATTGTGAGGCTTTCAGTAGCTCTAAGTAGGTCTTGTACCTTACACCTCAAGCTAATAATGGCGTTGTACTCACTTATGCCTTTCTAACTTTCATGTATGTATATGAAATTTTGGATAAGGAAAACCTTTTCTACTTAAGAAAAATCATGAATATTCAACTTCTAAATTTTCTTAAATGGATTACTTAGCATGCATCATAATAATGTGTGTTCTCATTTGCATGTATATATATGCTTAGGGTCTATCCATATATATGTTATATATGTTGGGAAATAAATAAAGTAATGTGTGTTATATGAATTTTGATTCATTTTATTTAATATTAAAAATTCCTTTCTTTTTGAATAAGGTTTGTTTAGAGTTTGTTTAAACTTAGGATTGATTAAAAGTTGTAATCAAAACATTCACCTAAACAAAATTAAAATTTGAACTTACCTTAGAAATTACTTATGGATTAGGGAAGGAAAGAGAAGTTCTCTTCTCTTTCCCTCTCTTCATAACTTAGTAACTAATTGTAGGTTTCACTTAAACCAAATTAAAATATGAAATGAAAATAACCCAAAACACTTAAACAACTTAAATGAAACTCTCCTCTAAGTTGAACATGTTCTTCACACTTAGAAAATTCAAACCTAAAGCCTAAGCTAAGCATACCACACAAACCTTCAAAGCACACACATTTGCCTAAGTCTCCACTTCTAGCTTTAGGTTAGGTAGGTGCATGGTTTGATGTTATATTTTATTTTGTGATGAATGTTTTAGACTGTATGTTAGGGTGTATGCTCGTAGAATGAATGGTAGGACGTGCTTAGTCTAACTATTCTTTCTGATTGTGTTAAAGGCTGTCATAAATAAAAATATAAATGCTTCTTGCTTGCGTGCTTATACCCTTTGCATAATCCATAGGCCGTGGATTTAGTCATCCATGTGTGGGTGATAAGTCCAATATACATGCTTGGGATTTGTGTGGTGTGATTTTAAAATTTATTTTCGGTGTTAGTTAGATTTGTACTTTTCCTTATCATGTAAAAGCTTATATATTTAGGATCTTGGAATGATTTGTTATGGGGGATTAGGATGAGCATTAGTAATAAGATCCTATCTTATGTACCATGTGAAGCCTTGGAGCATCCACCTTCCAACCATGCAAAGGAAGAACCAAATAAGAAAGGAAGAAAAGAACAAAGAAAAGAAAGAAAGAAGAAAGAAGAATAAAGCTTGAAGACCCCAAACAATAATGAATTCCTTTGCTTAAAATTGTAATTCAATTCATTTATAATCAGTTGTAATATAAGCGTAGAGCTTACCCACATTTGATATTTTCATATTTGTTGGCACCACAAACCATTTATTCTTTTTTGATTAGTTTTATAAATTGTTTAATGATTTGTTTAGCTTTTGCATTAAGTGGCATGTTTTTCCTATTTTCTTCCTTATTTTATGTATGTGGCTGGATGGATTAGGTTCTTTGAGGAAAAATAAATCTTTTACCCAACTTAACAATTAAAATTAAAATTAAACAACTCATAACGTAACCTAAAGCTTAGGTTTAAAATCAAGAAAAAAAAAATTAGCAACTCCTTAGCTGGTTGAGCATTTCTTTATAATATCATGCACAAATGTATCGTATTTCACTCTTGATTGGAGGGCTTCCACCTTTGCCATAGAACTCGGCTTGACCTTTGAGAGCCATGGTGGAAACTCACCTCCTCCTTTCTTTGGCCAATAATCTTATTTCTCATGCATTAGTCATAATAATCCTATTAGCCTGAGTCAAAATAATTTTCCAAGAATGAAATAAAGTGAAATTTGAATTACATTAAATGTAGGTCATTTGAAGTATGCCTTTTACATGATCTAGCCTCTTTAGGGAGTGAGTTTAAGGGCTTAGTCTCTTTCTAAATAATAATAGCCTAGCTATCTTGCATAAGCATAAAGACTTGCCTACATGTATTTAAAATCATAGGAGGAGTTAGTTGGCGGCCACCCCTAGGAGGTTGTAAGTCCAAGCTATCGGGTGACTTGTTCTCTCTTGTGGAGGCAAACCAATTACCCATTTTTCGCCTTAGATTTAGGTTATGCTTCTAGACCTCATCGAAGCTCCCTAGATTTAGGTTTAGAGGTTGCTTCTTCCTTTGTGGGCCATAAGTATAATTCCACACCTCTTAGGCATTTCCTTAATCTTGTGTTAAGGAATCTTAAGTCCTAAAATTCTAATAAAAAATGCAACTCAAACAAACTAAATTAATTTCTAAAATGTGAAGCCCAACTATCGGATAGTTTGAGTTGCTCGCTAAGTTTCCTAGCATTGTGAGTGCCTCTTACTCATCTCCCATTTTGGCTTTGATAATAACTCTCTCTTTTAATCAATCCCATTTTATCTTCAAATATAATCCAATCAATTGATAGTCCTTCCTATTGAAATCTTCAGAGACAACAATCATTTACCTTAATCGAGAATTTTCCTAAGGGATCCTATCCTTTAGAATGTAATTAACTATGGGGCTTGCCCCTGTAGGGAACTTAATGAACCCGATTTAAAATAAACCCTACTTTACTTTTTCATGTAAAGTAGGGGAAGAATCTCTAGTATATCGCCCATCGTCCTTAGGGTCCTTATGGTGATTGGTTCCATTAAAGGGTAGTGACTTCTTTTAGGGATAGTACACTATACCTTGATGATGTATCCGATCCCTTGAATAAGTACATCTGCAGGAATCTTACCAAGATGAATTTCTATAAGGTTCTTCTTTCTTTCTTTCTCCATAGATTTGAAATGCGACTCCCTATAAGAGATTTATTCACCACAGATTTTTCTGGTGACTCCGCTAGGGATGGTTCCTCTCTCCATCTTTGGTAAATGATCATTATCTTTTAGTATCGATAGTAGGTTTGTACTTTGGTATGAATCCAAGACTATCCTTCTTTTCGCTGGCACTTAGCTCATTTCATTCTTGAGTTGAGTTATCCAACATCTTTAAGTTTTTAGACCACATTCCTTATTGGTCTTAAAACCCTCGTTGGGTTCCTCCAATGGGTCAAATGAAAAGATCTAAAATAAAAAGAAAAATCTCTTAAAAACTTCCTCCTTATCATATTTATGATAAGGAAAGGTTCATCCTAAAATAATAAATCTTCCATAAAGAACTTTGCTTTTTCAAAAGCACCTTTTTCAAAAATGCACTTAATAAAATATTTTCCACAAAATTTTTTCACCTTCATTTAACAATTCATATAATTGTTACATGTAGGGATTTTCAAAAATAAAACTAATAACATTTCCCAAAAGCACAAATGAACATCTTCTTTGAATTCACTTTGACGAACATTTTATTTTCAAAATAAAATAAACAATCATCTTTTTCAAAAACCACAATCATAATCATAAAATTTTCAAAAGCACATTGATCTTTCTATTTCAATATATTCACACTTATTGAATAAAGTTCATT
>CM038217.1:110122812-110282431 GCA_021442155.1 Cymbidium sinense
CCTCAATAACTTTGAGTTTTGATATAAGTCCCCAAGTATTCACTTAAGTAGTCACCTTAGGTCGCAAGCATCTATCGTCAATACAAACTATCCCTAATCGCCTGCCAGAAGGATGTGAGTCCCCGATGCTTTCTTCCTACCTGACATTAAGCAAACCAATTGCACCTTAGGTTGGTTGATGTCCGTTATGTCGACAGACTCACCCAAGGACACACACCCACTCTTGTGATGTGAGTCCTACACTTTCTCCTTGAGTAGGCCAATAATCCTCTAGAAATTATCTTCTTCGGTTTTGGATTAAGCCCTTAGAACTCCTCTGGGCACTCTATTTGGATCACATCCTCATGCACCCCATTTAGACATTACCCGGTTACTCTAGATTGGACAACCTTTCCTAGGCCACCCTTATGGTTGAGAATTTGTTTAGGGATGCAATGCATCTTCCCTTGGACCAGTAAATATGAGATAGGACTAGGCTAATATAAGCTCCTTCTCAGTATGATCGCTCATAAATAAACAATGTCCATGACAAAAAATAGACAAAATAATTAAATTTATTTGCTTGTGTATTAGGAATTCAAGCCCCCAGCGACCCCTTTCCCAAGCAGGCATCCTATCTTTAGGGCAGTGTCAGCAAAACTCCCTATAGGAATTACCTGACTACACTTGAGTTGAGATAAGTCCCCGGTCGGCACTCTCTAGGTCGGGTTCAATATATTTTGCCACAAACAGGTTGTCCCGACGATCATTTTTCTCTGAAAGATGTAAGCCTACTACACATTCTTTCTAGCATGACTGTCGCAAATTGATGGGCAGCCCTAGGTCGAGTTGACATGTTACCTCACTAATATGACTCACCAGTGGTCTTTTGTTTAGGAAATATATGAGTCCCCATGCTTTACCACTACAAACCAAAAGGCACCCCTTTGGTTGGATAGTTCTCCCCTCGGCCTGGAAGCTACTCCCTTTGGATTGGTAAATTTAAGTTAGGTCAAGGCTGACATGGCCCTACTTAGTGCAGTCCATCGCAAACCAATGGGATCCATCAAACATAATTAAAAATGAAATTAATTTTGACTATCTTTGAGCTGATTTAAGTCCCCCTGGCATTCATGGTCGCCTAAGGTTGGGTTTGATCCATTCCCTCACCAATGATCCCCCTGACGATCCCTACTTTAGAATGCAAGTCTATGCTTTCTTCCTAGTACGCAAGACACCAAAAAAAGGCAACCCTGACGATAGCCTTACCATGTGGTTGGTAGACTACCCTTTGGATTAGTAAATCTAAAGTAGGCAAGGCCAACATGGCCCCTACTCAATACCCATCAAAACCAATGGGATCCATCAAATATAATTAAAATGAAAATAATTTTGACTATCTTTGAGGATTTAAGTCCCCGGGCATTCACAAAGAGTTAGCCTAAGATTTGGTTTGATTGTGCTCGCCAACCGATCACCCTAGTGATTGATCTACTTTGAGGATGTAAGTCTTATGCTTTTTTTCTACATAGACACAAAAGGCAACCCCTTTGGTTGGATTGCCTTGCCATGTGGTTGGCAGACTACCCTTTTAGATTAGTAAATCTGAAGTAGGCTAATGCCAACATGGCCCCTACTTAGTGTGGTCCATTGCAAATCAATAGGGTCCATCTCAAAAAGAAAATTCATAATTTAAAATCTGAAACAAAATCAACCCTCCCCCAATGGAGCCAAACTAAACAATCAAATCAATCAACTTCTCCTCTGAGATGCAAATCTTCCCCTTCCTAGTGAGTCAATTCTAACCAATTTCTCCCTAGTGGAGGGTTCACATTCTTATCCCAAGTGGATTCCAAATTCTAATCCCCAGTGGATTTCATAACCTCTTATCCTCTAGTGGATAACTTGAGCCTTTTCCCCTAGTTGAAGGCTCACATACTCAATGGATTCCCCCTTTGCTCTATTATGTTTTTGACATAAGTAGAGGCACATTGCACTAAGCTTTTGATTCCTTCTACACCTTGGGTTTAGGAGTAGATCATTTTCATTAGTGCTTGTGATTGTTCAGACATTGTTGATCATCTCGGTCAACACCAATACATGCGGTATGTCTTGTCAATCACACCACACCTATTGGCTTTGTTGACCTTACTGAGTGAGCTCAACTTCTCCATCTTAGACATAGGACTCCTCTAGACACTAAGAGTTCCTTAGTCTTAAGACACTTCTAGTGATTAGGTGAACACAAAACCTAACCCTAGAGACTTAGAAGAGTTAGCCATAGGAATAGGTTATGCCTTAGGGGTATTAGAAGGACTTGCCTTCCCTATAGCTTAAACCCAATCCTTGCTTCCCTCCTTCAAACCAATCTAAATCAAATCTTAAATTAATTCTTAATTAATTTTCTCAAATCATAAATCAATTCCAAAATCCAAATCATAAATCAATTCAAACCAAAATGATTAAACATGATTTAATTCAAATCCCAAAATCTTTCCTAGCCCTTTTGCTTCCATCTTATGGATTTAGCTCAAATCAAATCCAAATCAATCCAAACTCAAAATATTTTCATAACCCATTTATATTCTCATTTATATTCACAAATATAAATGAAATATAAATTCAAATAACCAAAGTTAAACTCAAAACTCAAATCCAAATCCAAGTTAAATCCAACTTATACTCTTTTCAAGCAAAATTCTTGAACTTAGCCAAATCATTCTCAAATCAATCCAAACCTTGGATTCTCTCTTCAAACAATCACTTCTTCAATCACATGCCCAAATATAAACATAAATTATAATCATCAAAGCAAAATCAAACTAAACCATGTTCATCCTTTGAACTTAAAATTATCAAATGAACCAAAACCCATTTGACTCCAAATCACTTGCAATTGGATTTATATTTCAATCATAAGTCCATATGTGAGTTCAATCAAACTTGAATCAAACTTTGATTAAGCCAATTGACTCAATTAGGCTCACTTGACCCAAAGTGACCAAAAGCACCTTTTTTTTCCAAGTTCTAATCCAACCCAAATTGGATTGAACTAAGCCTATTTAAGTCTAACATTGAGAGCAACAATCATCCTAGGATGATCAATCACTCAAATTGGGTCAAACTAAGTCAAACCTAGCCTTTGACCAAGTCAATATATAACCCTAATGAAACTAAATATAAAAAGTTCACTATAATCCAAATTGATTGAAACCCTTAATCAAAACCAATCCATAATCAATGATTGAACTTGACCAAGCCATCAATTGAGCCAAACCAAGCCTTTGGCCACTTGACCTAAGTTGACCCAAATTGACCTAAAGTCAAAATAGATCAAATCTGATCTAAGCCAAATTGATTGCAACCAATGAGTCAAATTCATTCTAAATCACTTGTTGAACTTGACCAAACTTCAATAACCAACTAGACCCAACCCAGCCCAATTGACCATGAACCCAACTTGACCTAAAATGTCAAATCAACTTGAAATCAAACCAAATCAAAATTGATTGAAACTAAAGCTTGCAATACATTTCAAATGATCAACCAAGCCTAAACTAAACCATGAACCTAATAATTCAAATGGGTCAAATTGGTCAACTTGACCCATTTGACCTAAATGAACCTAAATGAACTAAAACCAAATCTAAACCAAATTGAACCAAACCAATGATACCCATAGGCTCAAAATGATCATTTGAATTTGACCTAACCCATGGTTTGACCCAATTTGACCTAACTAGACCTAAATGAGTCAAATTGAACCAATTCAAATCAAATGAGTTCCAAATCACTTGAAATTTGGCCCAACCCATTTTGAATCATTTCAAATCTTCCAAAATCAAAATCAAGGCCAAATGACCATTTTCAGGTCATCCTATGACCAAATTCACTTGGAATTTGGTCATATTTTTCTTCAATGCCACTTAGCATCTTTCTAGTGGTCCACTTGGACACCAAGGAGGGTGGTGAACATTACCCAATGACCTTGGGTTGGCTATGACCCAACCCAAGGCCAAACCGACCACTCCAATGGAAATTAAGCACTTGGATCACCCAATGCACTCACCTAGCACATGGGCCACTCATTCCTCCAAAAAAAATGACTCACATGGGTTATTTTGCAACTAAAATTGTCCCTTCAATCCAAATAATTGAGCTAAAATGGCAACTCAACTCTCAACCATCTGATCCAAGTAGGGGGAGATATACTCCCCCTCATTCCCACTCAAACCACAAGCAGTCCATTCTACTGAGCTCAAAGAATCAAAACCAAGCATCCCTAAGCTTCCTAAACCCATTTTTCAAGCACCCTTGATTTCTCCTTCTCAGTTTTTCCCAATGCCAAAATAGGGGAGGTCAATCTAAAACCAAACTCATCCAATTCTCCATCAAAACCAAATTAACCTCGCAAGCACCATCAAATGACTTCGTCGAGCTAAATCAAGTTATTTCCCAAGTCACCAAGCCACGGGAAGGAGGAATTTGATCAAGGCCAATCACCATTGAAGGGGAGCCTGGTCAACTGAACCATCCACTCCAAATCAAGACTTTATACCTTCAACAGGGCTTCATCTCTACTAGACGAAGCTACCTCCTCTATTGGAAGCATTGGTGATAGCCTCCATGAGGTATGCCATTGAAACTATAGCCATAGAAAAAATTGCTTGGTCCTTTTTGAAGGAAAGTATTATGCCTTGAGATCTTGACCATTGGATACATTGCTTGTGCTTCATCGGAGGTGTGGGGTGAGTTTGAACTCCATCCGACCTCGGGTGAGAGCGAATCGAGTGACGATCGATGGATATCATCCATCTCCTACCGCTTGGGAGGAGATAGATCACACACCGTCTGTTCCACGTGATTGGAATGGATGGTTGTGATAAAATCATGATAGATCCCTCTCTGATTCAAGCCTAAACCATGAGATAAATCCCTATCATTTGATCTTAGATTGAATGGCCCATGGAGAAAGTGCAACCACCGCCAGCTGACTCAGCAGGCGGATGTGACAACTTAAATAACCTATCCCATCATGCCACATCAAAAGCACACCACGTCAGCCGCCATGTGGCCCGACGGAATTAGGGGGTTTATTTAGCTCTAATCAATCTGATTTTAATTTAGAAACTTTCAAAATTTATAAATAATTGTAGAAAAATATAAAAGAAATACAAATAAACACTCATTTTAAAGATAATTTAGAGAAGAATAATAGAATATTAAAATTAATCAATTTTGAATAGTGGTTTTAACTCAGTTTAAGTTTTATTGGAAATATAATTAGGTTAATTACTCATTAATTATTTTAGTAATTAATTCCAAACTTCTTAAGGTTGATTAGTGGGATGACCTCTACCTCTCATGATTTTCTTGGAATTTATTATTGGAGTAAATAGGAGAATTGCTTGTTTCATCCCTAATCACTTTCTAAATTAATTAAATGATTAATTAACCTATTAAACAGTGATAAATTTACTAAGTAAGCTTGTTAAATATCATGAAATAGTGAATAGACTTGGGGAACAAGATTAGGATTTCTTTTCCAATATTTTTCTCTGAATTTACTTCATTTTGATAAACACTTAAGTAATTTGCAAATTGATTAATGGCTTAATCACCTCATTAATTAATTCAATTAATAAAACTAAAAACTAAATCTGTCTAGAACTTAATCACTTAATTCTTGGGTAGATTCTTAGGTTTTCAATAACCTAAGAGGATTTCAAAGGAAATTATGATCAAACTACATGTGTAGATGGTTATAAAAAAGTACTTAATTAAACCCTTTAGCTTAATTAACCAATAATAGTGAGCCAATTGTATTAGGCCCCTTTATTTCTTAAGTGCATGATTTAAATTCATGTGGTTGCATATCATATGTTGGCTCATAATTGTTTAATTATGTTAAAGGGTGTGTAGGTAAGATGTAATTAACAGATTTAATTCATACCTTAACCTAAATGAAATATAAAATCAAACTATTTGTTCTAAAAATTAAAATAAACTAATTCACACATGGGGGAAATGGGTTAGGACCAGCAAACCTTTCTCACATTTCCTAAGTCAAATCAAATTCAAAAATAAAAATCTCTTTGAAGAATTTTTATTCACTTTAAATGATCTTATTTTATAGGATTAGCTTTAGGAATTAATTAGGGTGAATGAAGTCATATGCTAACATCACTTTCTTTCTTTCCAAGCATGCTAAATATTGTTTGTCATATGAAATCATGCATTAATATTTTTTTTAAATCAATTAAATAAAATGTTTCCTTTTATGTCTAATTGCATATTTTGGTTGAAATTAAGAATATGAGTGGCTATTATCATTATTAAACCAAAAAATATTTTCAAAACCTATAAATCAAAGATTATAAATGAAGTGATGCTACATATAAGTATTTATAAGCTTGCATGTGATTATAGCATAAGATGTGTGTTTATATTGTTTTATTCTCTTCTCTTAACATGGACTTGTATAAAATTTGCAAAGTGTATAGTTCATTTGAAAAGAACACAACACTTGCTTAAATCTATTCCTATGCACTCCTATGTTATGACTTAAGAAGGATCCTCACATTACACATGTAAATTACACAACCAAATCAAATAAAAATAAAAAAACCTTTTACATGATTCTTCATCCATTTATTTCTTTTTATAAATTTACATGTATTTAAGAAAAGTGGTATACTAGTCTGGGCATCCCGAGGTCACGATGCTTTAAGTAGCCCTAAGTAAGTCTTGTACCTTACGCCCCTAGTGTAGAAAATAATGACGTAGTACTCACTTATGTCTTTTATACATGTAGATGTGCATTTTGTTAATGGATGATAAATCCCCCTTTTATACATAATAAAAATATGCATCAATGGAACATCCAAATTTTCAAATTATATCTCTTAGCATTCATCATCAAAGTGCAAAATTTGCATTGTATGTATACTATGCTTAGATCATTCATATGCATGATATACATGGTAAAGAAATAAATTATTATGTGTCAATGTAATCCAACTTAATTAATCTTAAGATTTTCTTATTGAATAGCTATTTAAAAAAGTAAATCTAAACTTAGGTTAATTAAAACACATAATAAAATATTCACTAAAAAATCATTAATGAAGCTACCTTTAGAAATACTTAAGGTGGATGAAAGACAAGTTCTCTTCTTTTTTTTCTTCATAATATTTAGTAACTAAGTGTAGGTTCATTAAACCAAATCAAATCACCAACTAAAAAAATATAAAATCAACTAAATCATTAAAATTAAATCACTAAATTGAATTCACATTTAGAAAATCTCAATTAAAACCTAGCTAAGATGCCACACAATTAAATGGCACACACATTCTAAGAATTTCTAGCTCTATTTAAAATGCATTTTGATGTGATTTTATTTATGATGTAATTTTTAGATGATGTTATGCATGTTGTAGTCTCTTTTCAAGTATATTGTAATTATAAATCAAAAATATTTTAATAAAAATATAAATACTTTTTTTTTTTGCATACCCTTTTAGCATAACCCAAATTAGATATGAGTTGGTTACCCATATTAAAAAGCCAAATTATTCATATAACTATTAGTTGATTTATCTTTCCCATTTTAATGTAAATTTTCAATTAATATTTGGATTGAATGTTATGGGGAAATTAGGATGCACATTAGTTATAAAACTATGTCTTATGTACCATGTGAAGCCTTAGAGCAAACTACATCCCAAGTCAAATCAAAAGAAAGAAAGAAATGGAGCAAAATCAAAATGAAGAAATGAAAAAAATGAAGAAATGAAGAAATTAAGAAATGAAGAATGAAGACCCCCCATAACATGAATTATTTTTTTAATTGTAATTATTCATCTGAAATCTAGGTTATATAGGTAGAGCTACCCACATTTCTTTTGGGTTGTGTGGTGGAGCCCAACATCGCCTCTTATTCTTTTCACTAATTTTATAAATTGATTGATGTTTTTATTTATGATTGTACAATTAGGATGGCATGATTTTCCTAAGTTCTTAACTGCTTCATGGTTGTTGAATGGCTGGATGCGATTAGACTCTTAAGAAAAAATAAATTTTCTATCCAATTAATTGACTAAAAATTAAACTAAATAACTCATAACCTCACCTAAAGCCTAAGACATAAATCAAGATAATAAAAGATTTAGCAACCCTTTAGCTGGATGTTGTATGTCTCACATCATGCATAAATCATATTGCTTCACTCTTGCTAATGGAGGGCTTCCACCTTTGCCAAAGAAAATAGCTTGACCTTTGAGAGTCATGGTGAAAACACACCTCCTTCTTTCTGATTTTGGCCCATAACCAATTTCTCATGCATTAGGCATATGAACTCCCATAGTCTGTGTCAAATAAAAATGTCCAAAAATGAAAATAAAGCTTAACAAAATTTTTATTAGATTAAGTTATTTATTCATGCCCTTTATTATCTAGTCCCTTAGAGAGTATATTTAAGGACTTAGTCTCATTTTTAAATAAACAATAGCTTAGCCATCTTGCAAAGCATAATATTTGCTTATATGTGTTTAAAATCGTAGAAGGAGTTAGTGCCACCCCAGTAAGTCCAATGTGGTTTTTTCTCTCTTGTGGAGGTAAACCATACTCCCATTTTTCAACTTAGATTTAGGTCATGCTTTGGCGCTCGCCAAAACTCCCTAGATTTTGGATCTGAGGTTTGTTTCCCTTTGTGGCAATAAGCAAAAATCCTCACCTCTTAGGCATTTCCATGATCTTGTGTTGTGGAATTGTAAGCGCTACATTTCTAATAAAAATTAAATTTAAATAATTAACTCTCCTCAAATTTCAAAATATATAAATCCCAACCATAGGGTGGTTTTGAATGCTCACTAAGTTTTCTAGTATCATGAGCATCCCCGACTCATCTCCCTTTGGTTTTGATAATAACTCCCTCCGCTTTGATCAATCCCACTTGATTTTCCAAAAAATAGATAGTCCTATCTTTAAAATCTTTGGACAATGATTGTTTACCTACAATTATTAAGTACCTTAAGGAAATTCCTTAATGAACTTAAGCTTAAATAAACCTACTTTACTTTTTCCTTGTAAAAGATCTCTAGTATATTCACATTATATTAGAGTCCTTATTTGGTGATTAGGTCCATTATAGGATGGTGACTTCTATCTAGACAAGACATCATTCCTCAATGTCACCCGATCATCCCTAATGAGTACATTATTTCCATTGGTGTCAACACATTTATTTTCAAATCCCAAATTTGAAAATAAAAAATACACCACAATCTTGGTTTGACCCAAGCCAAATTAATCAAAACCACTTGAACCAAAACTCTTCAAAACATCATTTGAACCTAATCCAAGTCTTGGTTTGACCCAATTTGACCAATTGGTCAACCCAACCCAACTTAACCCATTTGCACCCATTTGACCATATGAAGCCAAACCACCTTAAACCAACCCATGGGACCCTAGGAGCTAGCCAAACCCGATCTAAACCAGCCCTAGATCATTCCCAAACCAGTCAAAATCCAATTGGGACCCAACCCAAGGGAATTAACCATTTGACAAGCTCATTTGCATTGTATTCTTGCCATAAGAGGTAAGGTCCACTCTCCCATCACCATGGCAGCCATCCCATTGCCAAATGGGGTATGCCTAGCCTCCCTAGCCCACCCTAGAACCACTAGGATTAGCCATGGACTAAAGGAAGGTGAACCAAGTCACCTCCCTTCATATCCGAGCACCCAAAGGACCAACCCAACTCAATCCTCCCATATCTTGCCTTGAGCTCCCTTCCATAGCTTCCTCCACTCCTAGCAAGCCACGTGGAATTGATGGAGACCCCTCTAACACCTTGATAGTAGTGAATCAACAAAAATTTAGGGACAGATCTTGTTTGTCCATCACACTCGATTTTGGGGTATACTCCCTCAATTCGAGTGGCAAATATCACCATTCACACTAGGAGAGCCCCTTGAGTGATTTTGAAATCCTAGAGAGTTTCCTAGAGCATTCTAAAGGCTCCCGAGCTTGCATTTCTTTCTCCCGTGCGTTGAAATAGGGGAGGCCAATCCAAAGTCCCATTTGCTTAATCCTCCATCAAACCTCAATCAACCTTGCACACACCATCACCACACCTCATCGAGCAATACTAAGTCATTTTTGAAGCTTCCAAGCTACCGGAGGTCCAAGTTCGATCGAAGCTAAAGCTCTTATGTGCATGGATTTGTCATCCAAGCGGCTCACTTCAAATTGAGGTCCAAGCTTCTCAATAGAGCTTCCCTCAACTAGGGGAAGCTACCTCAATCCCACCATCGAACATTAGCTTTGGTGAGGTAATTCCTCAAAATCGTCAGTTTAGGAAAAAGTGGTTGGTCCTTTTCGAAGGAAATTTGTATGTTATGCATTTTTGACCGTTGGATGTGTTTTCCTTCTTCTCCTGATGGTGTGGGATCAATTTGATCCCAATATGAGCTCTGGTGAGCTCGGATCAAATGGAGAAAGATGGAAGATATATGTCTTTCATCATTCGGGAAGGAGACAGATCATGGGTTGTTATTCCAGTGATCAAAATGGGTGGTCCCGATGATCATCTTAGATCCACTATTTCCTTTTAACCATGGGATATGATCATGGCCCAATCTTAGATCGATGGTCCATGGAAAGCATATCCATCTAATCGAGCCTTCCGATTTGACAACTTAAATAGCCTATACCATCACACCACATTGAAAATGTGCACCGCTTCAGCAGGCACATGGTGCCGATGGGATTAAGGGTTAATTATGGCTATTTTAATTAATTTTAAAGGCTAAAACTTCCTTAAATCAGAACTAATCCTAGAAAAATCCAAAAATATAAATGAGGGCTCTTTTTAGAGGTATTTCAGAGGAGAATCCAAGAAAATAATTTTTGATTAATTTTGAATAGTAATTTTTGCTTAATTAAAATTTAATTAAAAATTTAATTAGCCTAATTACTCTCTGATTAATTATCCAATTAATTTCAAACTTTCCAGAGATGTTTAGGGGGAAGACCTCTACATCCCATATTTTTCTTTGAATTTATTGGATAGTTAATTAGGAAAATTGATTAATTAAGCCATGATTACTCTCTTATCTTATTTAGTGATCATTAATGAAATGAACAATGAATTGATCCATCAATTGAGTTCATTAGCCTCCGTTAATAGTGGAGAAACTTAGGAAAATGGGTTGGGACCCCACTTCAATATTTTCCTTAAGTCTTCTTCATTCCCTCTTTAAAATTAATTAATTAAGACTCATTAATTAATTAATTAATCAAATCAATCAAAACCTAAATTATATCTAAACTTTAATTAACTAATTGAACAGATTTAGGGATTGATACTTAGGCTTCTTTCTTTGTCTCTTCCCCTAAGTCCATTTCATATTGTTGATTAAGGATAATTAGGATTTAATTATCTAATTAATGAACTTAATTAACTTGATTAAACCTACCTTCCTTAATTAACTCTTGGGTAGCTCTTTGGGTGTTCACTAACCTAAAGAGAGAGCTAATGAAATTATGGTTAGCTCACATGTGAGAAAACCATAAAAGTAATTAAGTGAGTCTCTTAAGCTTAATTAATTATTAATTATGAGCCAATTGCATTAGGCCCCTTTCATTTCTTAGGAGCATTGCTAATTTACTTTTCATGTGGTTGCATCTTATGTTGGCTCATCATTATTTAGTTAATTAGCTTAAAATGATGTAGGTAAGGGTTTAATTAATTGATTTAATTTATACCTCAACCTAACTAAGCCATAAAATCTACCTAATTTCTTTTCATTAAATCAAATTAACTCACACATATTGGGAATAAGATTAGGATTAGCAAACCTCTTTCACATTTCTTAAATAAAAAATGGCTTTAAGAAACTTTAGTTTATTTTAAATGAGTTTGTTTAATAGGATTGTCCTTAGGACATAGTTGGATTGAATGAAATTACATGCTTGTGTTCTTTATTTCCTCCAATCAAATTAAAATGTTGTATGCCACTTGTATTCATGCATTCATTTCTTTCAAATTAATTAAATGAAAATGATTTCCTTTGTGTCAAATTGTATGTGTTGACTTAATTAGAAATATGTGTGGCTATTATCACTATTACATCTCAAAATATATTTTCAAAAGCTGATTAATAAAGAATATTATGTATATTGTGACTTTAGTTACACATACATAGGAGATGCATGTGAATATAAGCTTAGTGTATGAAGTGATGTCTCTTTCTTAAATTCATATGTTGACTTGCATAAGTTTGAATATTAAATGGTATATTAGCCTGGACATTCTAGGGATGCACGGCTTTAAGTTGTCCTAAGGAGGTTCCTACCTCACTCCCCGGGTGCAGAACAATGGCGACGTACTTGTTTGATTTCATTTTTATGCATCTTAACATTGGAATTTAAATAGAGCTTCAATTCATTTACCCAAATAAATCAATTCAATTAAATTCTACTTTTGTATGATTTTCATTCTTATATTTGTTTATACATCCATATGTATTTAAGAGTAGCGGGTATATTAGTCTGAACATTTTGGGGATGCAACACTTTAAGTAGCCCCAAGGAGGTTCCTACCTCACTCCCCTTGTGCAAAACAATGGCTCTGTACTTGTTTAAAACTTTTATACATTTGAATGTGTATTTAGCTAATGAATAAAAACCAATTTTTCTATTAAAAAGACATGCATTCATATGTTTGTTCAAGTGGTTGGGTTGATTAGTCATATGATTTAGAGTTCTTTTCTTATGCTTTTTTTATAAGAATTTAGATAGAGCTTTAAATTAATATGACAAAAAATGATTCAACCAAATGAAACATCAATTCAAAGTACATTTTCTTACATTCATCATTTAAGTGTGTTAAGATACAAATTGTATGTATAGGTATGTTTAGGACTTAATCATATGCATGCCATATATATGATGGAAAGAAATGAACAAACATGTGTTATGTGATAGTAATTGATTCCAATTAATCTTAAGATGCCTTTCTTATTGAATGAGATTATTTAAAGTGAACCTAAATCTAGGATTAATTAAAATATGTAATAAGCCATTCACTAAAGGGAATTTGTTTAATTAATTTGCTTTAGATGTGGCTTAAGGTAGGGATAAGAGAGAGTGACCTCTTTTTTCTTCTCTCTTATAACACTTAGTTGTTTAGTGTAAGCCAAAAGAAATAAAATAAAACACTAAGTAAAATTCTCAAAATCAACTAAATCACTTGAAGAGAAATCAACCCTTCATAATTAAATCTCTTCATACTTAGAAAATCTTAACTCTAAAGCCTAGTTAGAATATACCACATAAGCCTTAACACACACATTGGATTTAATTCAGCACTTCTAGCTTTATGTTAGGGTAGTGCATGATTTGATGTATGCTTTATTTTATGATGTATTATTGTAGACTGGATGTTAGGGTGTATGCTTCGTAGACTAGATGATAGCTCGTGATTAGCCTAAACATATTTTTTGCAAGAGATTGTGCTAAGGGGTGCTTAAAATAAATATAAATGCTCTATTTTACAAGTAACTTAACCCCTAAGCATGATTTAAATTAGGACATGTGGACTTGGTTACCCATGTGCAGGGTACTAAGTCCAAATTATTCATATAACTGCTTGAGTTGTATAATGTGTTTAGCTAACACTTGTCTTGCAAGTGTAATTAGATTTACTTTTTCTATTTTTGATATAATCTTGCATTAAGAATTAGGATTAGTGCTATTGGGGATTTGGATGAGCGGAGGCTAGAAGGCTTAGTCCTGGGAGGCCTCGTGGTGCCTTTGAAGCATGCAAATCCAAATAAAGAAATGGAGCAAAGACATGAAGATATGAATGAAGACCCCCCATAACATTTATTCATTTGTAATTATAATTATTCTTTCATATACCGGATGTATAAGGGTAGAGCTCGGCTACCCATTTCTCTTTTTGGGTTGTACGATGGTACCCGATCGCACTGACCTGTTATTCTTTCAAGTTGAGTTTATAAATTGACTAATGCTTTATTTACAATTGTGTAATAGAAATGACATGTATTTTCTTAGTTTCTTCATATATGATTATTTAATGTGTGGCCTGGATTCGCTTAGGCTCTTAAGGAAAATAAACTTTTTACCCTAATCACAACTCATAACTAAATTTTCTAAAATAACTCATAATCTCATTTAAAGCCTAGGTATTAAATCAAGATAATTAAAAGATTTAGCAACACCTTAGCTAAATATTGTATGTTTAATATAATGCATATCATCTTGTTTCATTCTTGCTAAGAGAGGGTTTCCATTCATGCATGATAGGGGAAGACTTGACCTTTAAGGGTCTCCCTTGTCGTGAAAAATACCTCTTTCTCTCTGATTTAGCCAATAACCCTATTTCATCATGCATTTAGGCATATATAATCCTATGGCCTGTGCCAAAATAAAAAGTCCAAAATCAAATAAAATTTGATAAAGTTTGCTTTAGACTAAGTCATTATTCATATCACATGCTTTAATCTCTAGGGAGTGGGTTTAAGGACTTTAGTCTCTTTCTAAATGATAACAACCTAGCCATCTTGCAAAACATATGACTTGACCACATGATTTTAAAATGTAGAGTTAGTTGCCACCCAAGTAGTTATAACTGCTCGTGTACTCTCTTGTGGAGGTAAACAATATATCGATCTTTGCCTTAGATTTAGGACATGCTTTGACCCTCGCTAAAGCTCCCTAGATTTAGGATCTAAAGTTATTATTTTCACTCAGGCTACAAGCATAAATCCTCACCTCTTAGGCATTTCCATAATCTTGTATTGTGGGAGTATAAGTCCTAGCTTTCTAATAAATTTTAACTCAAATAAATAATTCCCTTCAATTTCAAATATATAAAGCCCAACCATAGGATAGTTTGGGATTCTCACTAGGTTTCCTAGTATCATGAGCATCTCCTACTCATCGCTTTTGGATTTGATAAATAAGTCTCTCTTTTTGATCTATCCCACTTGATTTTCCAAATAGAGTTAATTTATTGATAGTCCTATCTTTGAAATTTTTGGAGACAATAATTGCCTACTTTAATTGAGAGTATTCTTAAAGAACTCACCCTCTTTAGGAAGTAATTAACTATAGGGGCTTGCCCCCATAGGGAACTTTAGAACCAGGTTTAAATAAACCCTACTTTATTCATCTATATAATGTAGAGAAAAAAATCTCTAGAACATTTGAAGACCCATCATTCCTTAGGAGTCCTTATTAGGTGATTAAGTCCATCGTAGGGTAATGTTTTCTATCTTTCAAGATGGTGCACTATTCCTTGATGTTGTATCCAATCACCTCAAGTAACTCGATTCATGTCCCCCCCCCCCCCATACACACACAAGACAAATCTCAAAAATAAACACCACAAATTTTTTTCCTCTCTAGGGATGGTTCCTCTCTCCATCTCTAGTGGACAATTATTCCAAGCATCGATAATGGACTTGTATTTCATATAAATCCAAGACTATCTTTCCTTCCATTAGCACTTAGCTTATTTCATTCTTAAGCAAAGCTAGCCAACATCCTCGGTTTTAGGACCACTCCTTGTAGGTCTTGAAACACTATTGGTTTTCCCAATAGTAAAAATAAATAAAATTAACTCATGAAAGGAGATGAAAAAAATTTAGAACTTTCTTACCACTAGCTTGGTGAGGCAAGGTTCATCTTATGATTAAGAAAATAAACTCTTAAAGATTGTCACTTTGCAAAAGCACCTTTTCAAAACTCACATAACAAATAATTTTGCATAAAATTTTTAAAAGCACAAAACTCATATAACCAAACCTCATCTAACAATCCCCATGATTGTTATATGGAAGTTCTTTTTAAAATCAATATCAAAATCATTTTTCAAAAGCATCTTTTTGAAAATAGCTATCTCCAATCAACATGCACAAATTTGTTGAATGAAGATTCTTTCAAATAAAATCACAAGATAAAATTGAAACTCCACTTAAAATATTTCACATATGCTAAAGTTGAGTTTCCTCTTTCAAAAGCACATTTTGAATGACCACCTTCATTCAACATACCCAAATTTGTTGAATGAAGATTCTATTTTCAAATAAAATATAGCATAAAATTGAAACTCCACTTAACATATTTCACATATGTTAAAGTTGAGTTTCCCCTTTTCAAAGCACACTTTTGAAAATGACTATCTCCATTCAACATGCTCAAATTTGTTGAATTAAGATTCTATTTTCAAAAACATAAAATCATAGCATAAAATTGAAACTTCACTTAACATACTTCACATATGCTAGAGTTGAAGTTTCTCTTTTCAAAAGCAATAAATCACACATGGAAGAAAGACATATCATTGAACTCTATTTAACATACCTAAATTTGTTAAATAGATTTTCCTTTTTTAGAAATCATATCACATTTGATTCCTACTTAACATACCAAATTTGTTAAGTAAGAATCCCATTTTCAAAAATCATATCATATTTGACTTCAACTTAACATACCAAATTTGTTAAGTAAGAATCCCATTTTCAAAAAAATCATATCACATTTGGCTTTCACTTAACATACCAAATTTGTTAAGTGAGAGTCTCATTTTCAAAACACAAATCATATCACATGGCCCCCCACTTAACATACCAAATTTGTTAAGCGAGAGTCTCACTTTCAAAAAATAAGATCATATCACATTTGGCTCCCACTTAACATACCAAATTTGTTAAGTGAGAGTCTCACTTTCAAAAATCAAGATCATATCACATTTGACTTCCACTTAACATACCAAATTTGTTAAGAGAGAGTCCCATTTTCAAACACAAATCAAATCATATTTGGTTCTTACTTAACATACCAAATTTGTTAAGTAGAGAGCCTCATTTTCAAATCAAACAAATACATATCAATCATAATTGGTTCTTACTTAACATACCATATTTGTTAAGTAAGAAACCCCACTTTCAAATCAAATCAACATATATCACACACATAATCAATCACCACAAGGAAAGATTTTTCATAAAATTTCTAAACATACAATCACAAAATCTGCTATGTAAAGTTTTTCGAAATCAAAATTTTTAAACAAGATAACAACACAAATATCTTCAAAAGTCTCTCCAAATATCTGAACCCCGCCCAACCTACATAAATTGGTTGAGTGTGGGTTCTAAATCAAAATCATATGGCAAAGACTCTCCTCACATATCAAAATCTCTCAATGAGCCCCACTTAACATAACTAAATTTTGTTTAGTGTGGGTTCAAATTTCCAAATCAAGTCTACAAATTATTTTTGAAGGTGAATACCAAAGTGAGGGACTGATTTAGTTAAATTTTCAATAAATGCAGTTACTCATCGTGCTCAACTCGAGACACATGGATCCTACCAAGTTTGTGTTCTCCTTCCCATCCGGTTGACTTGGCCCTAGATACCAAGCTCACCTCACTGCATCTAATTCAATTTGGTCACAGATTGAGGCTGTGAGTGCTTATGAGGGAACACCTCATGATGGTGAGGTAAGAGGTATGAATTCCACTCATTCACTTTGATGCCTTCGACTGAGTTCTCCACCTAAGAGGAAGATAGAGGGCCCCCCATAATGTGAGTAGTCGCTTTAGCATGATCAGAGTAGCACCGGTCATGGTTCCTCTATTTGTTCCATCTTGTTCATCTTGTTGCCCTGATGAGGCTGACACCTCCTCATTGGTCCCCTCAAAGAGGAAGGCTATCTTGGCCTCCAAGATAGTCTCCCCTACCTTCAAGATAGGTTTTAGCCCCTGCCTCGCTCAACTCACCCACACTCAGTGCCACAATAAAAGTTGAAAGGTTGGCATGAGCAGTCTTGGAGGTAGAGGTAGCATCCCATGTTGTAGAGGAGGGTTCACCCTGGGAGGTCTCCCCCATACTTAGTGGTAATAAGTTCTATCCCCTCTCGTGTTGATGAAGAGGAGGACTGAAGGATTGCGATCACCTCCACCACCGCCTTATTATGAGGTAGGATAGGGAGAGGAGGAGGCCCTTCACTAGACACGTCAATTATTCTCTGATAGTGAGCCCATGAATTCTGAGGTGCATTGTTTGAGACTTGAGCTCTTTGATCCCTAGAGCAGGAGATGCATAGAGCAATATACATAAGGGCTCGAGTGGCAGTGTAAGAAGATAGGAGAGAGAGGAGGAGGTATGATGAGCATTCCATAACCTCCACTATTGTAGATTTCAGTCGAGGCTACTGAGCCAACATAGTAATAGTACTCACGCTGTTAGCCACAGGAGGAGAGCCCTTGATGAGCGCCAGTCGGTGTCTCCACCACACCACACCGCTCATCTTCTGCCTTCACCAGTATATGTTCCAACAACCATTGTGTCGACTAAGGCACAGAAGATAGCATCAGGGGAGAAGAAAGCTATGTTGGTGATCCGACTACGGCCTCATGGTCTCATTCCATCTACTCCACCTGTCAAGGTGAGGTTGAGTTCTCCTTCTTGGCCTTCCACTTTAACTATGATAAAGAAGGAATGGTGACCCAAGAGCGCCATAGTCATTCCACCACCTCCACCACATGGCACAGTAGCGTAGAGGAGGGGAGGGGTTCTATAGTTCCCATGGCGAGATCCCCATAAGATAGCTCTCCACCGATGGGTAGTTATGAGCATGTATCTTCTAGCACATAGTCCTCCTGAGATAGCACTCCAATGGAAGGCAAGGTCGATGCATTTACAAGGAGCATAGGCATGCTATCGGCCACCAAGTGAGTGTTGTGCATAGTTTGACCGTTCCTTGGATGACATTCTAGCACAATATTTTGTGGAGGAGAGAGAAATCCTACGAAGCAATCGGTCCGATTATGCAGAGGGAAAGGTTAATTTTGATTCTGATGAGGATGATTTGTTGGAGGACTCGACTGAGGTCCACATGGTCGATACTAGAGCTCTCTATAAAGACCAAAGATCGAAGGTATATTGAAGAGGATGATGATGTCCATTCAACTTAGCACTTTCTTTACTAGCTTAGATAGAGAGATGATCACATTGACAAGATGTGGAAGAAAATTGAGGAGTTGATGGCAGTTGTTTCAGATTGCGAGAAAGTTGGCACATACCTCGATCATCCTAGATGCATTCCCCAGATAGGAAGATAGTGGTAGCTTGCATAAGAAGGTGGTGGATAGCACCTCCATCCATAAGAAAGATATCAAGCACTAGTGCAAGCCCGAGGTGGCTCATATGTTCCAAAGGGTAGACCCTACCCAGATGAATTTGAGGTGGTCTAATATCCTAAGGGTTTCATGCCTCCTTCTTTTAAAATCTTTGATAGCAGTGGGAACCCTCACCAACATATTGCACATTTTAGGGCTATCTTTTGCAACACCAGAGGTAGCACACCTTCTTTTCGTGATGACTAGCTTGAGGGTGTTGCATTTGATTGGTATGATGAACTGCCCAATAGTTCGGTAAAGATAATTGTTGTGTTGGAGCACCTCTTCATCAAGAGGTTTGTTGGAGCTCAACAAAGGATTAATGTAGGTGACCTCATTATCGCAAAAAAAAATCTCAATGAGTCCCTTATTGATTGCATTCTCAGGTGACAAAACCTGAGTATGAAATGCAAACCATAACTATCTCAACAGCACGCCATAGAGATTCTCCTGAAGAACATCCATGGCCTGGTTGCTTTCATGCTCAAGGGGTTCATAATCAAAACTTTTGAGAAATTAATCAGCAAGGTGGGTAGTCTATAAGAGGAAGCCAAATAGTTGTCTTTCTCAAACCAGTCAGCCAAGTCCAAACCTCATAAGGCATTTGAGAAGAAATTAGGGGTAGTCATAGCAGTTGATTAGGGGAAGCAGGCAGCTAGGGTTCAGTCAGATAAGCCTCAAGCTCAGCAACCTCCTCTACCACCTCCTCTATCGCCACCTCATTTACCACAGCAACCACCACCGTTGCCTCCTCATCAGCATCCTCAATAGCAGTATTCCTACCTGCCACTAGGTAGCTATTACTTACCTACTCTTGCTGATAGATTGAATAAGCCTTTATTCATTCAAGAGGGAGATAGTCAGGAAGATCTTTAAAAATCTCTTAGAGAAGCCTGATTTTTAGCTACCAGAGCCTAAGAGGCCAGAGAAAGTGGGCAAGAGTTATGATCCAAACTATTACCCCTACCACTAAATATTAGGCCATGTCTTAGAAGATTGTATTACCTGGGACGCTTGAGTGTAGCTACAAGTTGAGTTCCATCATCCCTAAGGAATACTTATTAGAACAATCTTCTAGTTATGTTAGAGTAATCTGGGGATACATGTGATCCTCTTAAGACAAAAGAAGGTTGGGATATCTCCTATCAACCTCCAAGAAAATCATTTTAAGATCAAAACTACCCTGCTGAGGATTTTAGACCTCCAACTCTAAGGAAGTTTTGCAAGTTGTTAAGACAACTTGAGGGAGGTAGGAGCCCGAGAGAACAACAGCTCCACTTTTCGAGATAGTCAAGAGGCACCACAACCGATATTTTTTCACAGCCAGGCTACGCCTCCAATCCTCTTCTTCTAGCAAATCATATTATATCGAGGGAGGGGAGTGCCAAATCCATCACTTCGCTTACTTTACTTGATTTCATTTGTACCTCCATCCAAATCATGAAATCAATGAAGAAAGTTGATTCCACTTATATTTGTGACTCTGATGATCTTCGTGAGTTTATTCCTATATAAAGCTCTCTGAATCTAAATAATAATAACTCTAGTTTTAATAATTCCTCTTCTGATTTAGAAATCACTCGGATTCACCCATTGAGATTGATTTGGAGTCATCTAACTCCAATGATCCTATAAAAGAAGCTATAGGTGAACCTGATGAGCAAGTAGAACTTTCCACAAAACCATCTCATGAAGTCACTGAAATTAACCTTCACAATGGAAAAGTTTTACTTCTAGGTAGCACCAGATAAGTGTAAGCAAGTCATTGGTTCGATCAAGTAGCCCCTCCACAGGATGCTCCACTTATGGATATGCTTGCAGAGGACCAGCCCAAAGTTGACTACAATGTCTTCGCTCACCTGAGAAAGTTGTCAACTAAGTTAAGCATATATGATTCCCTTGTCTTATCCAAACAGATGAAGGAGTCATTGATCAAAGCCCTTCTTGATCTAATAAATGGACCGCTATTGAGATGAATGTTATTCAAGAGAAGATCATGGAGTTACATTCACTGACAAAGACCTTTTGGGGACAATCGAACAAAACTATCCCCTCTACATCACAAAGGGATATGGGGCGATTCGCACTCCGTGGTGTTAGTTGATCCAGGTGCATCAATAAATATTATGAGTCTAAAGACCTTTGACTCAAAATTTGAAAATCTATTGTGTCAAAGGAGACGTGAAACCATTTTCAATTAGAGAGGCCGAGATATATGAGGATGCGACCAACTATCTTTCTCAAAATTTGAAAATCTATTCTCACAAACTTGGTCAAAGTTCAAGAATAAAAGAAAAGAAAAATAAGAAAAAAGAAAAAGAAAAGGAAAATGAAAAAGAAAAATAAAATAAAATTATATGTGAGCAAGAATCAAACACTAAGGAAGAAGTAGAGCTTGAAGTTAGATTCCATCCATAGTTTGTTCCTCCATACGAACACATGGGTAGGATGACTCGACCCCCACCAAGTAGAGAAGAGGTGTGAGGTAGTGAGGTGGAAGACCTCCTGCTAGGCCGAGGCTATATCTAGCTCATGAGTACCGCTATCCATATAGACTTCGAATCTAGTTTAGAGATGAGTCTCATATGATTAGCATGCCAATCAACCTTTCTTTGTGGGTCCCTTTGGAGGTGATATTCGAGCCAGACAACGATGAAGATCAGGCTTCCAAGCAAAGCTTGAATGTATCCGAGTCAATATTATGTAAACAAATGTACATCGCTTGGAAACCTTAGCTCACTTTTCCTCTCCAAAGTTGAGGGTTTGGTAGTTAAGGAGACCCCAAGTCATCATGTCAAGCCAAAGAGGTTTTTGTTGGGTGCATCATCCTCTAGTTAGGAAGCTAATGTAGAACTTAAGGATGATTCATATAAAGATCTAATACAATTGTCTTTTGATTGGTAATCACCTTGTGTTCTCAACTTAGCAAAGAAGGGATTAATCCCACATACTTAGTCTAAACATAAGTCAAATTACTTTGAAAGGTTATGGGACAACCAAAGCAGATATTCTCAATCAAAACCAGGACTAGGATTCAAAGATGTTGGTCTAGATGATGACAACCATTGCCTACCATCACTAATCAATCATTTAGAGTTTAGTAGGTTCTTTCAAATCATGCTAACTCATATGAGGAGGTGTGTATGAAAACTTCAGATGATCCAAATGAGTTTGAAGTCAAAGATGCACAACTAGAGTTTGAAGAAAATATCAGATCAACCATCAACGAACTCAAAAAAATCAACTTAGGAACAAAAGAAGATCCACTCCTGACATACATCAATTTCTTTATTGAATGAAAAGAAACCAATGACTTAGTTAGGCTATTGACTAAGTTTAAGGACTATGGAGTTATGAAGAAATGCCTAATTTATCTCCTTACATAGTTCACAAACTAAATAGATCCTAATGCTAACCCTATCAAGCATGCTCCTAAATGCATGTGATTAGACATTGAGTAGCAGGTCATTTCTAAAATAAAGAAACCAATCGATGCTGGCTTCATTAGGGAAGAAAAATATCCTACCTGGTTAGCCAGTGTCATTCCAATTAAGAAAAAGAATGGCCAAATTCGCATATGCATAGATTTTATGGATCAAAATAAGGCATGTCCTAAAGATGAATTTTCACTACCAATCCCAAAACTAATGGTGGACATTGCCTCATCTTCGCAGTTTTCTTTCATGGATGGGTCATCTGCTACAACCAAATTAAGATGGCCCTCAGATGAGAAAAATATTGCTTTTCAAACCCTATCAATCTATCAAGGTCATGCCCTTGACCTTAAAAATCCGGTGCTACATACCGGGTCATGACTCGATCTTCAATGCTTATTCATCATCAAGTTGATGTTACATTGATGATCTAGTCAAAAGTAAAAAAGGAAGACCATCTCTTTACTTGAGAGTAATTTTCAAATTAAGATAATTTAACCTTAAAATGAATCGGTGTGCATGAGAAAGTGGGAAATTTGTTTGTTGTCTATATCGGCATGTTCATTTCCAACCTATCAAGAAAGTGCCGACCATTCTCAACACTTGTCAAAAAGGATGCCAAGTTCAAGTGGGATGACAAGTGCAAGCATGCTTTCAAAGATATCAAGCACTACTTGATGACGCCGCCAGTTCTAGTAGCCCCTATCCTAGGCAAGCCATTGATACTATATACTACTGCATTAGACAACTCCCTTGGCACTTTGTTAGACCAAATTAATGATGAAGGGAAAGAGAATACACTATACTATCCTAGTCATCATCTAATCCCTGCTAAGTCAAACTACCCTCCAATTAAAAAGCACTGCCTAGCTTTAATCTTTGCATCCCAAAAGCTACGGCATTACATATTTTCTCATAAGGTGAATTTGATCTCCAAGATCAATCCACTGCAATATCTCATGACACGACCAATATTATCTAGATGGTTGGCACATTGGTCCATGATTTTATCAAAGTTTGACATCACTTTCATACTCCTCCGTGTGGTGAAAGAACAAGCACTAGACTTCTAGACCCACTTCTCACGATTCCCCGCTTAGATGACCTCCGATGAACAAATCATGAACTTAGGGACACTAGCATTCACTTGGAGATGTATTTTGATGGTGTGCTTCCTTTCATAAAGGAGAGAAGAACCATAATCCACTCTTCTAGAGAGGGTAGGAAAAGTTCTCCTAACTTTAGACTATGATGTGATGAGATTCTCATATCATCTGTTCAATCCATGCACAAACAACGAAGCCAAATATGAGGCTCTGATTGCCAGTCTAGAGTTATCCATTACACTATACGCCTAGAGTATCAACATCTTTAGTGATTCTCAATTAGTTATCAAATTGCTAGATCTTATAAAGTCTTAAAGCCTAAGCTCCATCATTACCACAAGTATACTAAGGAGTTGCTAGCTCAAATCCCAGAGGTGTCCATCTACAAGATTCCTCAAAGAGAAAATGCAGTAGCATATGCATTGGCCAAGCTTACTAAAGAGTTGGCATGTCCGGAAGATGAGTCTATACCAATAAGGATCCAAAATAGGTAAGTCTTATCCGTTATTGACGCTGAACTCATCGAGAGTCTCTCTCTTAAAGGGGAGGTTGCCGTTGCCAAAAAAGGGCGATGAGTTAGATTGGAGGCAATCATTCATGGATTACCTAAATATAGGCAAACTACCTCAAGAGAACTCATTAGCCCATCGTGAAGAAGAGAGCCCTCTCATACACTCTTGTGAATGACACCTTATACTGACAGTCTTTCGATAATATGTGGTTATATTGCTTGGACAAACATGAAGCCCATAAAATCATGACTGAGGTACACTTAAGTTTGTGCGGAGCACATCAATCTGGTTCGAAGATGAAAGTCAAGATCAAGAGGCTAGGATACTACTGGCCCTCGATAATCATAGACTGCATGGATGTAGCTAGGAGATGCCACCAGTGTCAAGTACACAGCATGGTCTTACACCAACCACCCAACATTCTACACCCTACATTGGCCTCATGGTCATTTAAGTGTTGGTGTACCGACATAGTGGGTCCGATCAATCCTCCTTCTTCCAAGGGCCATCGGTTCATTCTAGCTGCCACCGATTATTTTTCTAAGTGGGTGGAGGTGATCCCACTAGAGGTCACTCGATGTGCTCCAATTTTTCAAGAACCATATCATATATAGGTTCGGGGTGCCTTGACGAATTATATCGGATAATGATACTACATTCAAGAGCACTAAAATCAATAGCTTTACCTGAAAATACAGCATAGATTGGAGATATTCTACGATCTATTACCTGAGGGCAAATGGCTTGGCAGAAGCTTTCAACAAAACTCTCATCTAAATATTAAAGAAGATACTCGATGATAACAAGTGACAGTGGCATGAGTAGTTAGTTGAAGCTTTGTGGGCTTACCACACCACATATAGGACTCCAACTCAATCTACCTCATTCTCCTTAGTGTATGGGTCTAAAGTAGTTCTACCATTAGAAGTCTAACTCCAATCATTAAGGATAGTAGTGGGTAGTAAATTCACAATAGAGCAGAATGAAAAGTTACGGTTAGAAGAGCTCAAAGGTTTGGAGAAGAGACGCCTCAGGGCATGCTAGACTCTAGTTATATAAATCCAAAATGATTCAAGCTCATAATAAGTTGGTCCGTCCTAGATCTTTTCAAGTATAAGAGCTTATTTTAGTTCTAAGAAGATCAATTATTACCCGTCAAAAGATGGGAGGCAAGTTTGATCCCACTTGGGAATACCCTTTCACCATAGAAAAGTCCTACCAAGGAGGATCTTATCAGCTCATAAATTGTAAGGGAGAGCCCCCAATGCTTCCAATCAATGGGCTCTACCTAAAGAAATATTATCCATAAATCTTATTTTAAAATAATTATTAATGAAATTTCTTTCATCTTAAATTCCATCTCTTCATATTGGTTAAGAGATATCTTTGCTTGCAAATCCACCATAATGTGTTTAGGGTAGGAATAAGGAATCCAAGTGGCATCCTATCCTTTAGCAACACAATACCAACATAAACTACACACAATCACATACAATCTAAACACATATCTTTTATCTCGGGCTAGTTTGATGTGGGATAAAGCCCCCTGTGACACTCACTCATTAGTTGCTCTAGGTCGACATGCTACCTGGTGTCGCCTAGTGGTTACTGTCCGGGATGTAAGTCTACAAGCTTTCTTCCTAACTTGACCATGAACTAACAGTGCCTTAGTTTGGTAGGCTTACACAGAGCGATAGCCACCCCTTGTTGATTTTATTTAAGAGAATGTAAGCCTACATGATTTCTTCTTGAACTAACCATCATGCACTAAGTGGGTACGCCTAGGTCGGATAAGACTGCCTCACGATGATAATATCCCAATGATCATTTCCATCTATGAAGATGTAAGTTTACAAGCCTTCTTCTCAGATTGATCATCACAAACTAAGAGGCACCTTAGGTTGGTTGGTTATCACCATGCTGACGGTGACCCACTTGGTGGATACACCACTCATGGTAGAAGTAAGTCTAAAAGCTTTCTCCCTGACTTAGCCACCATATACCTATAACCTTTCTTTTATAGGGTCCTAGATAAATCCCCTAGAGACACCTCTCCTGTGGGCACTCTATTTGAATCATTTTCTTAGCAACCCCATTTAGACACTACCCTAGTTACTCTTGGATTGGACAGTCCCTCTTTCCTAGTAGCCCCTCAGGTTGGAGAATTTGCCTTATGGATGTGCAAATTCTCCCTTGGTCCAGTAAGTATGATATAAGACTAGGCTGATATAAGCTCATTCTCAGTATGGTCCCTTGCACACCAATAGGATCCACGAAAACTTATAAACAAAATAATATATATCTTCTCTTGTGGATTAAGAGCAAAACCCCGTGGTACCTTTTCCCAAGAAGACATCCTATCTTTAGGCGTGTCGAAACCCCATAGGAATTGCGACTACTTTTGAGTTGAGATAAGTCCCCGGGCACTCTCTCAAGAGTGGCCCCAGGTCGAGTTTGACTTTTGAGCCACCAACAGGTCACTCGGTCATCTTTGCTTTGGAAGATGTAAGTCTACCACACATTTTTTTTGGCATGACCGTTGCACATTGACGGGCAGCCTTAGGTCAGGTTCGATTTGTTGTGCTATCAATCGATCACCCTAGTGGTTCATTGTTTAGGAAGTTGTAAGTCTACAAGATTTTTTCCTAACTTGACCATTGCACACCGAATGGCACCCCTTTGGTTGGTTAGCTCTACCTCGTAGCCAGTTGACTATCCCTTTATATTTGTAAATCTAAGATTGGATTAGGCTGCTATTAGCCTCTTCTTAGTGGATCCATCGCACACCAACAGGATCCATCTTAAAATGAAATTAATTCTAACTATCCTTAAGTCGATATGAGTCCACAGTGACATTCACTCAATAGTCGCCTTAGGTCAGGTTCGATTTATTGTGCTAGCAACCGATCACTCTAGTGGTTCTTTGTTTAAGAGGATGTAATTCCACAAGCTTTTTTCCTAACTTGACCATTCAAAAGATACCCCTTAGGTTAGGTTGGTAGCTCTACCGATGGTTAGACTATCCCTTTGGATTTGTAAATATAAGACCAGCCGATATTAACCCTTCTTTAGATCCATCGCACATAGGATCCTTCTTATCAAAATCACCATCCTTCCTGTGGAATCTAGATTAAATCCATCCTCTTATCCCTAATACATAAACCAAAGACACCCATATTTTGAACCCATATTATCATCGAGACTGGCTCATATCAAGCATATATGTCCTCAAAACCAAAGCACATCCTCTCACCAATGGAGCCCCAAATCATAAGCAATCAAATCAAATTCTCATCCCCACTGAATGCCCACCATTTAAATCAAATCAAATTTTCCCCGGTGAGGCGCAAATCAAACCTCTATCCCTAGTGGAAGGTTCATTCTCTCATCCCCGATGGATTAGCGGATCTTTTCTCCCCAAATCATATTAAACCAACTCAACTTTTATCCTTTAGGGATAACCTGAACTTGCTTCCCTAGTGGAATGTCCACATGCTTGATCCCTCAGTGGATCCATCCTTCCTCTCTTATGCCCTTGGCATGGGTTGAGTTGCATTGCACTAAGATCTTGATTTCATCTACATCTCAGGTTTAGGAGTATATCATTTATGTTAGTGGTTGCAATCTTTCAGACGTTGTTGATCGTCTTAGTCAACACCAACACATGTGGTATGCTTAGTTAATTACACCACACCTATTGGGCACCTTTTGTTGACCTCACTTTTGGAGTGAGCTCTCAACTTTCTCATCATAGATCTAGGACTCTTATAGACACTAAGGGCTTCTTAGTTTTAAGATATTTCTTATGATTAGGATTAGCCTAGAGACTTAGAAGGATTAGCCATGGGAAAAGGTCATGCCTTAGGGATTTAGGAAAATTTTCCTACCCTATAGCCTTAAACCCAATCCATGCTTACTTCTTCAAACCAAACTTCCAAATCAAATTCCAAGTCAAATTTCAAATCAAATGATTAAAATCATGATCAAATTCAAATTCCAAAATTCCTTCCTAAACCCTTTTGATTTCATCTTATGGACTTAGCCTTGACCAAATTCAAATGACCCAATATAAATTGATTTTCTCACCAATTCAATCTCAAATCAAACTCCAACCCAAATTTCAAATCAAATGACTAGAACCCAAAATCAAATTCAAATTTAAAATCCTTCCTAAGCCACATGAACACCCCTCATATGCTTAGCCAAAACCCCTTTAAACTAAATCAAACTTGATTGATTTCTTTATAAATCAATCATTCCTTCATTTATATTCACAAATATAAATGAAATCAAATTTAAACCATTCAAATCAAATCAAACTAAATTAAACCAAATCAAGACCTTTCTTAAGCCATATGGACTTACCTCCATAAGCTTAATTAAATCTCAACCCAAATTAAACCAAACTCAATTGATTTCTTTATAAATCAATCATTCCTTCATTTATATTCATAAATATAAATGAAACCCAGCCTCTAATGACCAAAAATAAATCAAACTAAATTAATTCCCCACTTAAGCCCTTTTGACCTACATCTTTAAGCTTGGTCAAATTTGCTTCCAAATCACTCCAAAGTCAAGTGATTTTCTCATGAATCATTTATATCTTCATTTATATTTACAAATATAAAGGAAAAATAAATTCAAATAGCCAAAATCAAACCCAAATCAAATCAAATTTCAAATTTTAGCTTTTTTTAGCCAATTTCTTGAACTTGGCTAAATGATACCCAAATCAATCCAAAACCCATGATTTTCTTCAAGGATCAATCTTTCCTTCAATCACTTACCCAAATATAAACATAAACTATAATTATCAAACCAAATCCAAGTCAACTCAAGTCAAGCCCATGTTGACCCCTTTTGACTTGAAATTATCATATGAACCAAAATCCATTTGACTCCAAACCAATTACAATTAGATTTATATTTCAATCCAAGGCTCATATGTGAATTCAACTAAACTTGAATCAAGCCAAAACCAAACCAATCCATTTTTTATCCACTTGACTCAAAGTGACCTAAAGACCCTTTTTGAGCCAAGTTCTAATCCAACTAAAATTGGATTGAACTAAACCCATTCAAACCTCTTATCATGATCAACAATCATCCTAGGGTGATCAACTACCTTGAATTGGGTCAAACCAAGTCAACTTGGTTCTTTCACCAAGTCAACCTTTAGCCCAAATGAAACCCAAACTAGCCAAAACTCACTATATATCAAATTAATTGAAACCATTGATTCAAACTAATTCATAATCAATGATTGAACATGACCAAACCCTCAATTGAGCCAAACCAAGTCCAATTGACCATTTGACCTAAGTTGACCTAAGTTGACCTAAATTGGCCTAGAAAGCCCAAATGGATCAAATCATGATTTGATCCAAATTAATTGTAACCAATGGCTTGAGTTCATTCCAAATCATTTATTGAACTTATTCAAAGCCATGATTGAGCCCAATTTGACCAATTGGTCAACTTGACCCATCCTAGCCCAAATTGACCTAAAAGGTCAAATTTGCCAAAATCTAAACTAAACTCAAAGAAAACTAAACCAAAGCCTATAATCATTTTCAATTAACCAATTGGACATGAACCAACACCTAACCTAACCCAATTTGGTCAAATTGGTCAAATTGTTCAACTTAGCTCATTTGACCTATTTGGATCCAAATAAGTCAAAATCAAACCTAGGCCAAATTAATCAAAACCACTTGAACCAAAACTCTTCAAATCATTACTTAAACCTAACCCAAGTTTTGGTTTGACCCAATTTGACCAATTGGTCAACCCAACCCAACATGAACCCATATGAACCCATTTGACCAAATGAAGCCAAAGCACCCAAAACCAACCCATGGGACCCTAAGGGTTGACCAAACTCAACCCAAATTAACCCTAGGTCAGCCCAAAATCATCTCAAAAGCAAAGTGGACCCCACACAAGAGAATTAGCCATTGGACAAACCTCCCCACATAGGATTCCTTCCCCATTTGGCAAAGTCTACTCTCCCATCACTTGGGAAACCATGCCATTGCCATATAGAGCACATCTAAGCCTACCCTAATAGCTGGGGATCGATGGACCAAGGAGAGTTCACCTCTTCCCTCTCAAGCCAAACCAGCACCCTATAGACAAAAGAAATAAGATCTCACATATCGCCTTGGAGGCTCTTGTCATAGCTTCCTCCACTCCTCGTAAGCCACGTGGACCAGATGGAGACAAGTCCTGGTCCTCTGCTCAGAGAAAATGGGATTGAATCCCCATCCACCTAAAAAATGAGGGGATATACCCCTCAATTCAAGAATTGCCATTCTACTTCATTTGGAGAGAGTGAAGTAGAGTCCTACGCCTTTCCCCAAGCTTCCAAGCTCCCCCATTCTCTCCCTTCTCGGTTTTACATCAAACTAAAATAGGGGAGGCTTCCCTTGATTTGAATTCATCCATCCCTCAACCAAACTCCAATTAAACTTACACACCTTTGACCTAATCCCAAGCAAATCATTTCCTAAGCTTCTAAGCCACCGAAGATAGGAGTTCGACAAAGACCGAACACCAAATAAGAGTTTGGCCTCTAGATCAAACCACCTCAAATCAAAGCTCGTGTAGCTCAACATGGCTTCAATTTTATCAAACGAAGCTTCTTCAATCGTTGGAACCACCAATCACTAGCTTTGATGAGGTATGCCATTAAAATTGATCCTTGAATGAAAATAGTTTGGAGCTTTGTGAAAGAAACTTGCATTTGAGCCCATCCTAGCCGTTGGATCCATGGATCCTTTGCGCGAAGGTGTGGGTTGAGTTTGGAGTGGATCCGAGCTCAGGTAAGCTCGAATCGAGCGATCCATGGCTGACAGGCTCCTTCTCCCGTCGCTCATAAAAGATAAATCATGGGTCGTCTCTTCTACATGATTAGAATAGATGGATCTGATCAAATCACACTTAGATCCCCTCTATTTTATCCTTAACCATGGGATTTGATCGTGGTCGTCTGATCTTAAATTGGACAGTCTACGGGAAAGCACATCCACCGTAATCTGAGTGCGTCCCAACGTGACTACTTAAATAGCCTATCCCATCACGCCATATGGAAAGTACACCGCGTCAGGGCACCGCATTAGAAGCCACATGGCTCCAACGGTATTAGGGTGTTAATTAGCTTAATTAATCCATTTTTAAGGTTGAAAACTTCTAATATTCATAACTAATTATAAAAAAATTCAAAAAAAGCAAATGAGGGCTCCTTTTAAAGGTATTTCAAAGAGGAATCCAAGAAAATTACTATTAATTAATTTTGAACAGTACTTTCTGCTTAATTAAAGTTTAATTAAAATTTTAAAGCTTAAATAATTAATTAAAGCTTAAATAATTAATTAGCCACTTAATTAATTAATTAAATGAAAAAGAATCTAATTATTTTAGAGCCTAATTGATTGTTTGGAGTGACTTAAAGATTGGGATTAAGGCCTCTTCCTTGATCTCTTTCCCTAAGTTAATTTTATTATCTTAATGAAAATATAATCAAAGGATTTAATTAACCAATTAAAGAGCTAATTAAATTAACTTTAAATCCAATTCATTACAAACTTTATTTAATCAACCTCGGGTAGTTCTTTAGATGTTAAATAGTTTAAAGAAGTCTAATGAAGTCTAATGAAATTATGATTAGCTTACATGTATGGGAAAATTATAAAAGTAATTAATTAAATCTCTTAAGCCTAATTAACTATTAATCATGAGCCAATTGCATTAGGGCCCTTTCATTTCTTAGGAACATTGTTAATTTACTTTTCATGTGGTTGCATATAATGTTGGCTCATCATTAATTAATTAATTAACTTAAGATGATATAGGTAAGGGTTTAATTAATTAATATAATTCATACCTCAACCTAATTAATCCATAAAAATTAATTTAATTACATTTAATTAAATCAAATTAACTCACACTTGGGAATTGGATTAAGATTAGCAAACCTCTTTCACATCCCTTAAATTAAATCAAACATGAAATTAAAAATAGCTTTAAGAAACTTCGATTTATTTTAAATAAGCTTGTTTAATATGATTGTCCTTATAAATTAGTTAGATTGAATGAAATTACATGCTCATGTTGATTTATTTCTTTCCAATCATGTTAAAATGTTGTATGTCACTTGATTCATTTATCTCTTTCAAAAATTAATTAAATAAAATGATTTCTTTTATATCAAATGTCATGTGTTGACTTAATTAAAATATGTGTGTTATTACTATTAAATCTCAAATGTATTTTTTTAAAAGCTTATTAATGAATGATAAAATATATTGTGACTTTAGTTATGTATACATAGGAGGTACATGTGAATATAAGCTTACTTTATGAAGTGAAGTATCTTTCTTACATTCATATGTTGATTTGCATAAGTTTGAATATTAATGGGTATATTAGCGACATCTGGACCACGACTTTAAGTAGACCCAAGAAGGTTCCTACCTCCCCGTAATAATGGCAACGTACCTGTTTGATTTCATTCTTATGCAATTTGACATTAGAATTTAGATAGAGCGTTAATTCATTTACACAAATAACATAAATAAATTAAATAAATCAAACTCTATTTTTACATGATTTTCTATCCTTATAGTTACTTATACATCCATATATATTTAAGAATAACGGGTATATTAGTCTGGACATTCTGGGGTTGCACGGCTTTAAGTAGCCCTAAGGAGGTTCCTACCTCACTCCCCTGGTGTAGAACAATGGCGACGTACTTGTTAAAACTTTCATACATTTGAATGTGTATTTAGCTAATGAATGAACACCCACCCACCCCTCTTCTTTATATTAAAAAGGCATGCATTCATATTTTGTTCAAGTGGTTGGGTTGATTAGTCATATGATTTAGAGTTCTTTTCTTATGATTTTGTATAAGAATTTATATAGAGCTTTAAATTAATATGGCAAAATAATTCAACCAAATGAAACATCAATTCCAAGTACATTTGCTTACATTCATCATTTAAGTGTGCTAAGATATAAATTGCATGTATAGTTATGTTTAGGACTTAATCATATGCATGTTATATATAATGGAAAGTGAAAGAAATAAACAAACTTGTGTTATGTGATTATAATTAATTCCAATTAATCTTAAGATGTCTTTCTTATTGAATAAGATTATTTAAAGTGAACCTAAACTTAGGATTAATTTAAAAAATATGTAATAAGTCATTCACTAAAGAGAAGTGATTAATTGATTTTCTTCAGATGTGACTTAAAGTAGGAATAAAAGAGAATGACCCTCTCTTTCCTTCTCTTTATAACACTTAGTTGTTTAGTGTAAATCAAGTGAAACAAAAGAAAATATTAAGTAAAAATCTACCAATCAATTAAACCATTTAAATTGAAGCCACCCTTTATAATTAAATGTCCTTCATATTTATAGAATGATAACTCTAAAGCCTAGCTAGAACATACCACACAAGCCTTAATACACACACATTAGATTAAGTCACTAATTCTAGCTTTATGTTAGGGCGGTGCATGGTTTGATGTATGTTTATTTTGTGATGTGTTATTGTAGACTGGATGTTAGGGTGTATGCTTTGTAGATGTTAGACCGTGATTAGCCTAATTATATTTTCTGCAGGATATTGCGCTTAAAGGGCGCTTAAAATAAATATAAATACTATGTTTTGTAGGTTGCTTAACCGCTAAGCAAATTCTAAATTAGGACAAGTGGACTTGGTTACCCATGTGTAGGGCGCTTGGGTTGTATAGTGTGTTTGGCTAATATTTGTTTTGCAGGTGTAGTTAGATTTACTTTTCTTAATTTTAATATAATTTTGCAATAGGAATTTGGTTAAGTGTTATGGATGTTAAGGATGAGCATTGGCAAAAGGTTTAATCTTGGTGCCATGTAATGCCTAGAAGCCTACCAAATCAAATGAAGTAAATCAAATGAAGAAATGAATGAAGCATGAAGACTTGAAGACCCACCATAACACTTATCATTTATAATTTGTAACTATTCTATCATTTATCAGTATAAGGGTAGATTTGGTTACTCATTTCTCTTTTCGGTTGTCCATAATCGACCGACCTATTATTCTTTAACATTGAGTTTATAAATTGTTTGATGATTTGTTTACATTGTGAAATAGAAATGGAATGTATTTTCCTAGTTTCTTCATATATGATGATTTAATGTATGGCCTGGATTCGGTTAGGCTCTTAGAAAAAATTTAATTTTTCTATCCTAACTACAACTCATAACTAATTTTCTAAACAACTCATAACCTCATTAAAAGCCTAGGCTAATTAAGATAATTAAAAATTTTAATAACCGCTTAACAGAATGTTGTATGCTTAATATCATGCATATCATATTATTTCACTCTTGCTAAGAGTGGGTTTTCATCCTTGCACGATAGGAGAAGACTTGACCTTTTAGGGTCTCCTTTGTGGTGGAAAACACCTCTTTCTCTATGATTTAGCCAATAAATCTATTTCATCATGCAAAGGCATATAAAATCCTATAGCCTTTGTCAAAATAAAGAGTCTAAAATCAAATAAAATTTGATAAAATTTGCATTAGACTAAGTCATTATTCAGACCACTCATGCTCTAGTCTCTTAAGGAGTGGGTTTAAGGACTTTAGTTTCTTTCTAAATAAATAACAACATAATCATCTTGCAAAACATATGACTTGACTATATGGTTTTAAAATGTAGGAGTTAGTCGCATTTATAAGTCCAATGGGTGGTTTACACTCTCTGTAGAGGTAAACCTTATGTCCATTTTCACTTAGATTGAGGTCATGCTTTAGCTCTTGCTAAAACTCCCTAAATTTAGGATTCGAGGTGGTTGTTTCCTTCAGGATACAAGCATAAATCCTCACCTCTTAGGCATTTTCACAATCTTATATTGTGGGATTATAAGTCCTTACTTTCTAATAAAACTTCAACTCAAATAAGTAATTCTCCTCAACTTCAAATATATAAAGCCTAACCATAAGATATGTTGGAATACTCACTAAGTTTTTCTAGTATCATAAGCATTCCCTACTCATCTCCTTTAGCTTCGATAATAAGTCTTCTCCTTGATCTTTCCCATTTGATTTTCCAATATAGCCAATTTATTGATAGTCTTATCTTTGAAATCTTTGGAGACAATAATTGTCTACTTTAATCGAGAGTATTCCTAAAGAATTCACCTTCTTTAGGATAGAATTAACTATGGGAGCTTGCCCCCATAGGAAACTTTAGAACTCAGTTTAATATAAACTCTACTTTATTCATCCATGTAAAGTAGGAGAAAAATCTCTGGTATATTCGAAGACTCATCATGCCTATAATCATTATTAGAAGGGTGATAATTGCTTCGAGATAGTATATCATACTTTAATATCGTACCTGATGACTTCAACAACTACACCATCAGATCTGTGTGGTATCCACCATACACATCTCAAAAATAAACACCACACCTATCCAAATGTATGAAGTTAAATCACCTTTGTATCAACTTTAAAAAAATGGATAATTACATGTATGCATAATACTTAAAACTTATATATTTATAAAATTAACACACATATCATTTATGTAAATATCAAATTAATATATTTACACATGTCACAATCAAATCAATAAGAATTTGATAATAAAATAAGAAATAAGATGGAGATTTATTATGAATTTTGATATTTGGGTGAGAATTTAAAAACATAAAGGCAAAATGGTGAGTGAAATTTTAAAAATGAGCAATGATTTAATGCTAATAATTACTAAATTATGTAAAAATCTTAAAATACAAAATTTAAATGTTTTGGGTAGATTTCCTTTGAATGTAATATTTAATATTATATTAATGTGAGCTATTATGAGTAAAACATCTTTTTCCCATATTTTTAAGAAGAAAATTAAATTATTATCATCTTATATCTACATTAAATCTCTATTAAAAATTAAAATATTTATAATCTATCTACTAAAAATTTAGTTGAGGTCTTGCTTTATTCTCAGAGAATTTGAATTTGAATCTTAGATAATACATATTGCTATAAAAATGGCTCAAATTATACCAAAACAAATTATTTTCATCCCTAAATAAATTTTTTTAATATTAGAGTTTAAGGTTTCAGATGGATGAGTTGCCTTATACTTAGAGATTGAATGTGAAATAAGAAAGTGACATTCAACAAAACAACTATGCTGCAATCATCTTCAGTGATATCCATACTCTTATGTTATCACAATCTAATTTTTATCATAATTATCTCTTTTAAAGAGCTATTCTTCCATGTTATAATCATCACGGCACCACAAACCTTTTTCACCCTAATATTTCATCGATTTTCTTTATAAAAATTGATGATCAATACGTTATAACATAAGAATTTTACAGAAATTATCGCCATTTTACTAATCCGGATACAATAAGAAAATTTTTAGAGTATTTAAACCCGGTAATCAACACCTCTTATTTATTTAAGAACATATGTAATAGACAGCAGTGCACATCTTTACCAAACTGAACAGACCACTTATTATAGACATAACACAATTATTCAAGACACAAATCGGCTTTTTCTATCCAGAAATCTCAATGGATTTCACCTCAGGCTTCTTCACATCCTCCTTGGGAACGACAACACTAAGCACGCCATTCTCCATTGACGCCTTCACCTGATCCACCTTTGCGTTCTCCGGCAGTCGGAACCGGCGGAGGAACTTACTGTTGCGCTCGATTCGATGCCAGCGATCGTTCTTCTCTTCTTGCTCCTCTTCCTTCCTCGCCGCTGATCTGGAGGACGCCGCCTTCCACGACCTCTACCTTAACCTCCTCCTTTTTATGCCGGGAGATCGGCCTTGAAGATGTGCTTCCGGCGTCTCCTTCCAGTCGATGCGCGTGTTGGCGAAGACGCCTCGGTCGCGTAACTGGAGCCCGGGCGGAGAGGACGTTGTCGAAGGAGTTCAACCCCTCGAATGGGTTCCCGATGTCGAAGGAGAAGGGATCGAAGATGTTGCTTCGGCGGATTATCGACATTGTTCTTTAAATTGAGTGAATAGAATTCGTTGATACGAAGGATTTTAGAATTCAACAGTAAATTTGCTTGATTTTGACTGAGAGAGAGGGAGAGAACGAAAAGAGAATTTATACAAGGGAAGGGAAGGGGACAGTGCCTTCTCGAGAATTCCTTCGTCTTCTGGGTTGTGCAGGAAATTTTCGCACCCGACTGCAAGCTTCCAGCTTCTTCCAGAAGCGTTAGGTAATGGGCCGGGTTGATTTGCGGTGAGAAGAAATAATTTTTTTTTTTGGCTTTTACATCTACAGTCACTAATAGGGTGTGCGTTTGATAGATTCGGATGAATTGAATGATAAATTTTTAAAATCGATTAATTTTAAATTTTTAAAAATATTAAATCAAATTGATCAAATAAAATACAAAACTAAACAAACCTAATAATAATTTGGTTCGATTATTTTGGTTTAGTTTTGAATAAATCGAAGTTGATTATATTTAAAAATTATTTGTATAATTTTTATCAGAAATAACAAAGAATAAGAAAAATAATATAAATATAATAAAAATATAATTAACTACTTTTGTGCTAAAAAAATATTTAAAATTAATTTTACATACTTGAATGATGTTAACTTAAGTCATAACTATATTACCATATTATGAAACCAAAATATTTTGAAATAAATTGGTCCAAAAAAAGACCTAAAGTATTCCAAAAATAAATAAAAATAAGTATATAATAGATAAGTCTATTAGACATAAATTAATAATACTATATTACATATAATTACTTTAGTTTATTTTTTTATTTAACAAACCGATCAAAAAATCACAAACCAAAGTTTTCTTTAATTAAAACCAAAATCTAAATTACTAAGTGCAAAACCGAACCAAATTACTCAAAAACTTTGGTTCGATTTGATTTTTTGGTTAAAACCAAATAATGCACATCCATACTCACTATATTCTTCTACATTACAAATTAACCAATTTCAATCTTAAATTTTCAAATTGATATCCAAATATTGAAATTTATAACAAAAGCTCAACTAATATTTTCAATTTTTTTAAATTCTCAATAATTTAATTATAACACATACAAATATATGAATATGTTAGTTCAAAAAAATAAAAAAAATAAATAAACAAAATGATTAAATTGAAAATATATATATATTGGATGATTGATTTGTAAAAAAAATTTCTTTTGGGAGGATTTAGGTGTCAACTAAAACTTAATTATTTATATATTTCTCATCTTAAATTTAATTTCTACTCAAATACCACCCAAAAAATTCAATTCCATCAAATTAACCATACAGAGTGTCATGCATAACTCTGCTCTTGCATAACTTTTCCCTCCCAGGATCACAAAGCAATCATGGGAAATGCCATAGCTCTTCTCTTCCTTGTTCATCTCGTGATGTCTATGGAATGCAAAGGTATAATTTCCTCGCCTTACCTTTTCGCTGCACAACAGAGGGAGGACTTAGGAGAACCGCACTCTCTTCTCTTCCCAATTCACTCTCGTGACACCTAATTCAATTGCTTCTCATGGAAAGATCAACTAAACTTCTCAATTTAGCAGCTTCAATCTCAAATCGTAAATGCGTGCTTTTAAATGTCTCCAGCTTAGCTTTCAAAATTTGATTTCCTGCTTCCAAATCTAACCTCTCCTTCTCCTAGAAAGATGAAACACCCAATTAAGAAGCTACAATTGATTAGCATATCAATAATTGGTATATTTTGTATGTTGGAGTTAATGAAAAGAAGAACATAGACAACAAAGATCTTAAATAATCATGAACACAATATTCCTGGACATTCTTCAAGATGCAATAATATGCACGCTAAATGTGAATACCCTTAAGATCTGAAAGCTACGATAAAGCATGACTCCAAATAGAATTGTTCGATTGTTTGTGCAAGGGGATCGTGAGTGAGAGGAAGGGGACTAATCATAGAGAATGGCTATTCAAGCTGGAGGGGAGCTATTCACACAGGATGATGGCAATTTTGCGAGTTAGAAGAGGAGACAATTTGCGTGAGCGATAAGAGAGACTGTTTATGTGAATTTTTGACGGAGTGAAATAGGAAATAGAATGGAGTTAAGCAGTGGGAGACGACGACACCCAACTGTAGTAAATTTGTTGGATTCGAATGTTTTGGTATTTGAGTAAATTTTAAGTTTAAGATATTAGAAATAACCAAAGTTTTAGATGTTATCCCCCCTTCTTTGTTAGAAAGTTCATCAATAAATTTGACAAATTTTGCATACATATCATGCAATTCTAATGAATTTTCATATATAATGCTAGAAATTTGACAATTAGTTTACTTATCAAATACTTTACTATACTAAAAAACATGAATTTCATTTTTAAAAAGTTAATGATGATAATATTTTATATGCGATATTAAATATTGAGATATTATATATATATAAGTTAAATATTAAGAGTTTGATATTTAAATATATAAGAATTGTGTGTACCCCCACCGCCCTCCTCTTTATGATAGGTTTTTTGTGATTTGAATGAGTATTTAAAGTTAGATTTAGGCATTATTAAATGAAATTTAATTTTTAGAGAAACTTAATCTAATAACATTTATTTCATTTAATGACTAAATCAATGATGCAAAGGTGGCTAGCTTAGACATATAAGTGATTAGTTTAGGCCATATTTAGTATCTTTTTAATTTTTTTTTAAATAGTTACAAAATTTAAAATTTCTTTGTTTTTTATTTTATTTTAAATATATTTATTTATTTTAATAAATACTAAAAAAATTTTAGTCTTTGAATATTTTTAAAAAAAATTCTCACTCGTCTTAACTTTTTTTCCTCCATCAAAGAACTTGCAATCGACGTTATGACCCTAGTTGTTGATTCAAATGGCAAGGGAGGAGGAATTAGCATGGGGCAAGACTAACAGATCTCCAATCTTGGTCACAATCACTTCTACAATTAGAAGGACACCATAATGATAGCTTTAAGTGAAATAATCTAATCCCTTGAGAACGAGGGGAGAGCATTATGTTCTGTCTCTATTGATATTGGAAAATACTCAAACTGATATTTAGCCAACAAGATTACCAAAGATCTAGCACCCACATTAGCTCATATGCCTCTCAATCATAAGACGATTGGATCAATAAACTTAACCTAACCATCTTAGCAAGAATTTCAACTGTCTAGTGCGAAAACCCACCCTTATCATAAAAATTATAAGCAAATATAATATTTAATATTTAACATATTTCATTCCTCTTAAGTTCAAGTAGACTGATGGTTTAGGGAATTTGACAAAACTTTTGATTTAGTATAAGACAAGTAATAATCATATAAAAAAAGAGAATCATCTACCAAAAATTAATCTCATATGCTATAAAGAAAGGTCAATTTTGATGATCATAGGGACATATAACTTCAAAGATATAAGCATATTGAGAAAAAAAAAATAGTAATTAACCTAATCATGTTTGCACCTATTGCTTTTAACCATCTTGCATCTGATGCTTCAAGCATAATTTTTTCTTTCTCTTATACATTTAGTTTCATAGTAATTATAATTTTTAAAGCATTGCATCTCAATAAACATTTTTAAACTGTAAAGCTTTCTTCTAATTCTTAAGAAAAGCTCAATTTAGTAAAGCTCTTCTTTTATTTAAAAGTAAAAGTTTACCCATATGAAGTCTTAATAATTTACACACATAATAAATTCTTTGGTAGGTCTATAATGGATTTTGGCCAACCAAATGACTAAATTTTGTGTATTCTTTATATGACTTCTTTTTCTCTTATCTATTTATCTTTCCTTCGGCCTCATTATAATTAGCCCCTTTAAATAATAATTTCAAACTCTTATACAACGCCGCTTACTTCGTAAAAACATAAACGGTACAAACAAACAAAAGTACACACTTTCGATTTCAAGACTCCTCCAATAAGACAACTACACCATACCCGTACAACAGCTCACTCAGCAGGCACATGACCATCATCGACGACAAAGCGGACTGGCAAAAAGGCGGCGGCGATTCGAGACACTAACCCGCTTCTTATAAGCCGCCTATCCAGAAATTTCAACGGACTTCACCTCGGGCTTCTTCATCTCCTCCTTGGGGACGACGACACTAAGCACGCCATTTTCCATCGACGCCTTCACCTGATCCACCTTTGCGTTCTCCGGCAGACGGAATCGGCGGAGGAACTTACCGCTGCTGCGCTCAACGCGATGCCAGCGATCGGTTTTCTCCTCCTGTTCCCTCTTCCTCTCGCCGCTGATCTGTAGGACGCCGCCTTCCACGACCTCTACCTTAACCTCCTCTTTCTTGACGCAGGGGAGATCGGCCTTGAAGACGTGCGCCTCCGGCGTCTCCTTCCAGTCGATGCGTGTGTTGGCGAAGGCCGAAACCTCGGTCGCGTACTTGGAACCCGAGCGGAGAGGGTGTTGTCGAAGAAGGAGGTGGAACCTTCGAATGGGTTCCAGATGTCGAAGGATAAGGGGTCGAAGCTTCTGCGGATGGTCGACATTGTTCTTTAATTGATTGGAAGGAATTCGATGATACGAAGGAACTGAGAATTGGAGCTTGTATTCACTCGAATTTAATTGAGATGAAGTATTGGCCTGAAATGAGGAATTTATATAAGGGGGGAAAAGACGACACCGCCTTCTCGAGCAATCTTTCATCTTCCTAGGTTGGGTAGAAATCATCCATAATCAACCATCAAGCTTCTAGTTCCTTCCAGGTAGGGCTGTCAAAATAGCTCGTTGTTCATCAGCTGTTACTGCTCGTTAAACTAATGAGTAACACAAACGTAAAATTTCTATTGAACGAAATTTTAACATAACAAATGGAAATGTTCGCCGTGTTCGTTCGATAAGTCTCGATGTGGGCTGGGCAAGACGATTCCTCGATTTCGTAACTATGTTATTTCGATATTTATTTTAGGCTTTTGCCTATTCGACTTCTCCGGCGATAATTTTGTTTGCTTTAAGTCTTCCTGTGTTTTAATGGCGAGCGCTCGCGTCTCTAGTTCTTCTCTCTCTTTTGCCTCGAGCCTCTCTGTTCTCCAATCTCCACTTCTCCTCATCTCTCAGCTTTGAGCATCTGAGCACGAGCAGTAGTGCAGTAAGCACTCCATAGTCTACAATCCCTTCCTCCCGAGTCCTGCCTCTTGGATTTCTCTCGTTCCATGACGCTTGGCGCAAGTGGAGAGTCTTATACGTAACTGATCCTCGTGGCTTTGTGCCTGTCCCTCTCTCGTTGCTTTTTTTTGAGTCATCGACTCGACTCTTCTCTATGATTTCCTTTACTTTTCAACTGCTCGACCCGCTCAGGTATGTCATAGTCTCACAGATCTTTGTGGCCTTTCACCAATCTATGGTTATTTCGATTATGTGATTTTTTTAGGAGCATGACTCCTCGGTTGTATGGGAGCCTCTGTTGGTTGTGATTCTTGTGAATCTGTGATGTTATTTACGCATCGTTAGTGTTTAGTTTCAATGTGTTGCGTATTTGGGTTGTTCGTTCATTCTGGTTTCTTCAAAGTTCAAAGTAACTTAGGCTTTACAGTCAAAGCAACAACAGCCAAGTACGCAAGTAGCCAACAATTCCAGAAAAAAATAACAACAATACAAGTATACTGTATACAACAACACCATTCACCAAAATGTAGAACAGTCTACTAGAAGCAAAGAGGATGCAAAAAAAGCACTTAATAAGTCTAATTAACCAATAGTTCTAATCAAAGCAAAGGGATCAAAAAGTCATTTTAGGTCAGAAGTGAATGCTAACCAAGTTATCAAAGTATCAAACCTGAAACTCTAAAAGAATCAACAAAAGCAACCATCAATAACTGGATAGATATGAAACGAAACACAATAATAAAATCCTCTGATGCCATAGCATAGCAAATACTCAATCACATCTAACAATCAATAGATTATCTATTATAAGAAGTTGTAGACTTGTAGTCTTGCAGATTTAAAACAGCAAAACATCAGTTGAATGAAAACAACAAAACAACAGTTGAATGAAAACTGCAAAACAATAAAACGACATAGAATGATAATCGGTGGATCCAGGAGTAAATGGGTAATGTGATGCAAATGGAGCTTGAATATTTGAAAAAAAGATAGAAATTTAGTTTAATTGTAAGCTCAACCAAGTAATGCTTGAAGTATGCTTTATATCATCCCGAGTCCAGCAAAGAAAAGAACCATATATAAATATACTTTTACTTTGATATTTGATGCTTATTTGTTATTTTTTTTTTACCAAATTATTTTTGAAAAAAATAGATGATTTAAATAGCCAGTTAACTAATTTTTTAATAATCTTCTTATTTCTATTATAATGAAGCTCACTCTGCTTCTATTATAAATGATATTCATCCTTGCAATTTTGATTATGCTAAGCTTGGTTGCAATGTATTATGTATGTTCTAAACTCTGTTATATCTATGAATGCATTATTTTATAACATATTTGTCATTTAACACATGATGTTTGGAATTATTCATAGTTTACATACAACATATGTCATCATTTGAGCATTCCCAGTCTACATCAACTAGTGAGATACCACCAGTTGATATGAAATATTTGGAAGATAGTCATAATCAAGCATCTCAACAAATTGTTGAGAGTACTAGCACTATACCAAAGGTGCAGGCTAAAAAATCTAGAAAGAGAAATTCTAGTGTGTGAGAGTACTTTGTAGAGGTTAAATCTATGTCTAAGGGTATTGAGATTCCTTGCTTGTAATGTATGTCTTGTGGAGTTAAGTTCCATAAATCAAAAATAGGCACAACTTCATAACTTCTTAGACATATCAAAGATTGTGATAAAATTAAATCAAAAGGTAAGCAAGTTATGATTCGTCAGATAAAAGACAGAAGCGACTGAATTTCTCCCCAATTGATATTATTAGTGAATTTGACATTTCTATTTTTCATGATCCTAAAAATTATGATCAAAGACATATCAGAGAAATTATTGCAAGGATGATTATTGTCTATGAATATCCTTTTATGATTGTTTACTTACTTTGGCTTTGGGTTGATTTAAATTTATGAATTACTATATAATATTATTTTGTTCTAATTATTTTTTGGCAGAAGAATTATAGGAGTGGGGCTATGATGATTTAAAATGCTCAAATAGGTAAATATTGCTTTGTTGCTTGTTGCCTTTGTTTTGGTTTGTCATTATTGCATGTAACCCTATAGAGGATTGTATTAATGGTAAAATATGCAAATTTGAGCAGATATTTTTTTTATTGATCCTCTATGGTTTGGATGCATGTAATTTGTCAACCTTATGTGGGATTTTAAGATGATGATTGATGAGCATCAAATACTTTTATGTTCCAACATTTGTCTCTCTATATTTGGAATGGCATGTTAAAGTAAAACGTGCAACCATATAGAGTGTACGAGGTTATGTCATTGTCATATCACATATGTGTTGCAATTAAATCTGAGCCCCTCTAGTTTCAAAACTCCTATATTTTCATTCAAGTGCTGTCCACTGACAGACTGACTCCACTGGACCGCTACGCAGTTCTATCATTCTATGTTGTTTTGTTGTTTTGTTATTTTCATTCAACTACTATTTTGCTATTTTAAATCTGCAAGACTACAAGTCTATAACTTCTTATAAGTTATAATAGATAGCATGTTAGATGTGATTGAGTATTTACTATGCTATGACATCAGAGGATTTTGGCTTATTATTGTGTTTCGCTTCATTTCTATCTAGCCATTAATGATTGCTTTTGTTGATTCTTTTAGAGTTTTAGGTTTGGTACTTTGGTAACATGGTTGGCTATTTAGCTTGTTCTCACTTCTTGGTGGACATAAAATGGTTCCTTTTTTTGACAGCCTCTTTGCTTTGATTAGAACTATTTTTTATGGATTGGTTAATTAGACTTATTAAGTTCTTTTTTGCATCCTCTTTGCATCTAGTGGATTGTTCTATATTTTGGTGAATGGTATTGTTGTACACAATATACTTGTATTGTTATTATTATTTTCTGGAATTGTTGGCTACAACCTCTTTGCTATGATCCTTTCTCTTGCTCGGGACTCGGGATGATATAAAGCATACTTCAAGCATTACTAGTTGTAGAGGTTACAATTAGCTACAAAAAACTACTATCTTTTCATTCAAATATTCATTGTCCTTGCCACAAGACCATGCTTAGCACCGCCTACTTCATTCTCTATCATTCTATGTTGTTTTGTTGTTTTGCTGTTTTCATTCAACTACTGTTTTGTTATTTTAAATCTATAAGACTATAAGTCTACAACTTCTTATAATAGATAACTGTATCGTTAGATGGTTTATTATTGTGTTTCATTTCATTTTTATCCAGCCATTGATGGTTACTTTTATTGATTCTTTCAGAGTTTCAGGTTTGGTACTTAGATAACTTGGTTGGCTGTTCAGCCTGTTCTCACTTCTCGGTGGACCTAAAATAGTTCCTTTTTTTGACAGCCTCTTTGCTTTGATTAGAATTATTTTTTCTAGATTGGTTAATTAGACTTATTAAGTACTTTTTTGCATCCTCTTTGCTTCTAGTGGGTTGTTCTATATTTTGGTGAATGGTGCTATTGTATTATTGATATGATATGACATCAGAGGATTTTGATTTATTATTATATTTGGTTTCATATCTATCCAACCATTGATGGTTACTTTTGTTTATTCTTTCAGAGTTTCAAGTTTGGTACTTTAGTAATTTGGTTGGCTGTTCAGCCTGTTCTCACTTCTCAGTGGACCTAAAATAGTTTTTTTTTTTTTTTGCATCCTCTTTGCTTCTAGTGGGCTGTTCTATATTTTGGTGAATGGTGTTATTGTATTATTGATATGATATGACATCAGAGAATTTTGGCATATTATTATATTTGGTTTCATATCTATCTAACCATTGATGGTTACTTTTGTTGATTCTTCTTTTTGTTTGGTACTTTAGTAATTTGGTTGGTCGTTGACTGCTCTTCTCACTTCTGGACCTAAAATAGTTTCTTTTTTGCAGCCTCTTTACTTTGGTTAGAACTATTTTTTTCTAGGTTGATTAATTAGACTTATTAAGTACTTTTTTTGCACCCTCTTTGCTTCTAGTGGGTTGTTCTACATTTTGGTGAATGGTGTTGTTATATACAGTATACTTGTATTGTTGTTATTTTTTCTGGAATTGTTGGCTACTTGCCTACTTGGCTGTTGTTGCTTTGACTATAAAGCCTAAGTTACTTTGAAATTTGAACTTTGAAGGTTGTTTACTTGCATTTGTTATTTCTATCATTCTATGAGAATCATGAGATTGATTGGCTCATTATCGTATTCTTAATTTCTGTGTACCTCATAACCTGTGCAACTACTTGTATTATAAACTGTTTTGATAGCCCTACCCATGGTGCCTTTTTTCACAGCATCCTTACCTGTCTTGACAGCCCTACCCTAAACCAGAAGCAACGAAAGAAACATCATCGCAGAGGTAAGTTACCTCTGTGATGTTGTTGCTTTTATTGTTTATGGTGGCTAATTGGCTATGATGGCTATAATGATCATAAAATTCTTTTCTTTGGCTGGTAGCATCTTTTGTGATTGTAACCCTTCTTGGAAGTTGGATTCTCACTAATTTGTTACCCCTTATGTTGATAATTAAAAATGAATATTTTTTTTACTCTGAGCCTAAGCCATCTATGCCTTCTCTTGTAGATCATACTCATATTTTTTTTCTCTTCATTAACTATCTTCTCAAGTGTTTTTTTTTTCAGATCATTTTCTCTACTCTTTTCAAGTTTCAAGGTGTTGGACCCTGAATTCACCGCTAATCTTTTCAAGCTCTCTTCATCGGCTATTGTTTTTTTCCAGTTTTACCTTTCTTTAGCTTTTTTTTATTTTCTATTTTTTGTACTTAGATGGGGATTAAACTCTTCAATCTTCTTGTAGCTCCTAGAGCATTAGATCTTTGAGCCTTATCCCCCATAAGGACTTTATATTTCTTTCTCTAGTTTAATAAAACATTTTTTTATACTTTTGTATCATTGTATTTACATGTCTTTCATTTGAAAAATTTTATGTGGAATGTATATTATAAATTTCAAAAATTACTAAATATTAATAAAATTTGTATATTATTTTGTATTTTTTTTCTTATTTGTATCTAAAATTTTGTGTTATAATAATTCAAAATTTTTTTTAAAAAGTTAGTTTTAGTACTTAATTTGATAAATTCGAGCTTATTTCGAGCTTCTTCACGAATGAAATCGTTTGAAATCGAAATGATTCGAGCAAACAAATAAATTATTCGAAACACCCAACAGATTCGAGCTTAAACGAACAATAACGAGCTGAACATGAGCATTCTCATAACAAGCTTAAATCGAACACGAGCCGAACACGAACACAAATAAATATAAACAAGTTGAACACGAACAGAGCCTCAGCTCGTTCATGTTCGGCATATTTACACCTCTACTTCCAGGCGCGATAGAGTATACGGGCCAGGGCCTCGGCCCGAGCCGGGTTAGGAGTCTTTTTTAAGGTCTCGTAGGATTTATGTGCTCAAGTGGAGTATTGAAAGCTAGATTTAGATTGGATTAAATTATACTATTTTTAGATATTTTAATCGGTTATTTTTAGTTACATCTGATGATAGAATATAGAAGTGATTAGTTTAGTTCATATTCAGTGTTTTTAAAATAGTAAAAAATATAATAAATAAATATATTTATTTTTAAAGTAATTAATTTATTTTTAAAATCAGTTTTAAATATTATCAATATTTTGAAAATAAATTCTTATTGCTTTATCTTGCGAAATTTACAATGGATATTAAAATCTCAGAGGTTTACTCCTACTAGTGTGTAAGATGATATGATATAAATTTGAACTAGTACATTCATTACTAAGGTCATACTCATTATCATAATGAGAAGGATGTCACATCCACATATTAAAATATAATCATGGATTTGTTTAGGATAACTATAGTCTTTTGAAAAGTTGATTATGAAACTGCTGTGGGAAAAATAATTTTTTTAAAAAACTACTGTATGTATTATGAATATTTTTATTTTTAAAAAATTTAAACCTTTATCAATTCTAACCCAATGAGTTTTTCATAAATCAATTTAATGCATCAAACTGGAAAAAATTAATTGAAATAGAAATAGAAAGTTGTATGGAGGTAAATCACATGAATATCAGCATCAACGCCTTCAACATCACATTTTCTTAGATTTCTTAATATCTATTTTATGTTAAAGCCTATCCAAATGTATGGAGGTAAATCACCTTTGTATCAACCTTATAAAAATTGATGATTACATATATGCATAACAGTTACAACTTATATATTTATAAAATTAACACTCATATCATTTTTTTTTAAATGTCAAATTAATATATTTTCACTTGTCACAATCAAATTAATGAGAATTTGATTAAAAAAAACCAAAGTATAAATGGAGATTTATTATGAATATTGAAATTTGGGTGAGAATTTGTAAACATAAATGTAAAATGGTGAGTGAAATTTTAAAAATGAGCAATGATTTAATGCTAATTATGAGACGGAGCCTAATATTCAAAGGAATTAATGCGTTCTTTGAGTACGACTTTCACCTACTTAAGAGAAACACATGTTTCCGTAAAAAAAATATTTCTTCTAGGGCTACTTAATAATAACTAAAGTGATTATTATGAATTAAATTTGAATTTAAAATTTTAATACCAACGGAATTGCAACAAAGCTCAACTGTAAAAAATTACAAAGCAACACGAGAAATGTTGTAATCTCCAAAAGAATTTAAATAAAAATCTATCTAACATAAATATTTTATTAGATAGATCAATAAATGTAGATATAAGATGATAATAATTTTTAAATTTATTAATTACTAAATTAGGTAAAAAACTATTAAATAAAATTTTTTTAGATGTTTTGGGTAGATTTCTTTGAATGTAATATTTAATATTATATCACTGTGAGCTTTTATGAGTAAAACATCTTTTTCCCATATTTTTGAGAAGAAAATTAAATTATTATCATCTTATATCTACATTAAATCTCTATTAAAAATTAAAATATTTATGTTATCAATTTATTAAAAATTTGGTTGAGGCCTTGCTTTATTCTCGAAGAATTTGAATTTGAATCTTGGATAATACATATGTGTGTGAAATTGTTATGAAAATGACTCAAATTATACCAAAACAAATTATTTTTCAGTCCTAAATAAATTTTTTTTTTAACATTAGAGTTTAGGATTTAGGGTGGATGAGTTGCTTTAGAGACTGAATGTGAAATAAGTGGTCTTAAATGATTTGATCATATAAAATATTAGCTATCTAATGACTCAGAAGAAGTTAGATGATTAAATTTGATCAATGTTAAGAAAAAAATAGAGGTAGACTTAAGAAGACTTGATTAGATAATAAAAAAATAATTTTATTTTATTAAAATTAAATGAGAATTTGACACTAAATGACATAATGGAAAAGAAGAATTTATAGAGCCGATCCTACATAGTGGGATAAAAGGCTTATTATTATTGTTGTGTTAGATTTCTTCTCCTGATTAAAAATTAGGATTAAATTATTGCCCTTATATAAAGTTTCATCAATATTGTTCTAGTTTTATAAATATTAATGTTTTGAGTACTATAGATGTAATTGCTCCCCTCCATCTAAAAAAAGTTGTTCAATGGGCAATTCCTCACTAATTTTCTCCAAAACTTTTCATATAAAAATATTATGTCCTTTTTAATTAACTATTTGTGTTTAACTATTTATTTTTATTAACCATTTGTTTAATTTATATATATATATATATATATATATATATATATATATATATATATATATATATATATATATATATATATTGCTATTTAAAAAAAAACTATTTTTGTATGTGTTATGAGGTATTTAAGATTTAGGGTGCGTTTGGGACAGCTTTCTGACTGCTTTATTTTTTCCAAAAAGCAGCTAAAAAGTAAAGTAGCTTCGTTTGATTGATTTTCAGAATATTTTGTGGTGAAAAAATTATTTTGAAAACCAGAACTGTTAGAGTGTGGTAGCTGTTAGAAAGCTATTTTTTGAATTTTTTTAAAAAAATATTTATAACACACAAAAAACTATTTTCTCCACAACAGCCTTACAACCAACTTTTCAAAAAACTACAGCTGGCCCAAACAGACTCTTATTGTCAACTTTTTTTCCCCCTCTCCCGAATGCGGCTAGGGCTTCTCTGCTCTCAGTCGGCGTCGCATTCCTCCCCTTCCTCCCTCCCTAACATCCAAATTTTTTCACCTTTCTCACTTCAAGCCTTTTCCCCACCCTCCTCCTCGGCCTCGCCTGGGTCGAGTTTCTTCATTTACTCACCCTTTGCTTGATTCACATGGGTGATCACAATAGCTCTTTCCCACCTCTTTCAGCCTTCATTCCGCCAAATTTGCGCCAGGAAGCATCCACTATGAGTTCCCGGAGCCAATGCAATTGGAAGGAGCTGTTGTTAGCACAGAATGAAAAAAGCAAGGAATTCCCGTTAGCCTACATTCCATCACTCGTAAGTATCCTTCAGAGGAGGATCTCTTAAGGACAACAGAGTGGAACTTGTCTTTAGTTGGACACCATGCACCATTTTACTGGTTCTCTTTGGCGCAAAGGAAGTGGCGGTTAAAAGGTAACCTGGAGTTGCTTTCTCTTGAAGGAGACTTCTTTTTATTCAAGTTTACTTGCTTGGAAGATTACCAAGCAGTGTGGAACGATGGACCATGCTTCCTCAATGGCAGGCCATTTATTTTTCAAAGGTGGACATGGGACTTCCGGCCATCTAAGGATCAAGTAACTGAAATTCCTATATGGATCAAATTGCCCAATTTCCCTTTATGTTGTTGGAACGAAAAAGGGTTTTCGAAGATTGGAAGTATGATAGGCGTGCCCCTAGCAGTAGATAACCTCACTGCATCTAAAGCAAGAATCACCTTTGCTCGGTGCGATTACTACGCCTTCTTGATATTACGATTGATTCCAATTAATATGAACGGGAAGAAGTTCAATCAGCCAGTAATATACGATTGGAAACCTACGACCTGTTCAAAGTGTAATACCTTTTCCCATGATGATAAAACATGTCCTCGGTCTCAAGTCATACGAGAAATTGCAAATCGTAATCCTAAGAGAGGAAGGAGTCGTAGCCGGAACAAAGCTGCAGATTTGCCCCTAGTTAATAACTTCAGTGTACTGGCTGAACAGGGGGAAATAATAGGAAATGAACCGGAGATGGGAGAAGTGGAGATGAACGATACAACCCCTCAAAATGTTCTATCAACAGACCTAAACCAGTCACCTATTTTGTCTCCTCAATCGGAAGACCTAATCGAGCATACAGGAAATCAAGCCATCCTTGTGGATCCTATTACAGAGGGTAATCACTCACACTCTTTGGGTGAACCACAGAGACAGGGTGTCGTAACCAGATCTTCAGTGAATTCTCCAAAGCATTCAGAGCATTCTAAAGGAAAAGAAATAGAAAAGCAACCAAATACGCCTATCAAATCTCATCTCGATGGAGAAGGATTGAAAATAAATGCAAATGCGACACCCTCTAATCAGAAAGGGAAACATAAAAAGGGTAAAAAACCCTCCTCATCTTCTTCTCAATGATCTTTCCCAACTTTGGTGTATGGAATGTTCGGGGCCTAGCTGCTGAGGGCCGTATGTTGGACTGTTCGAGACTCATTAAGGATTTTAGATTGGAACTTCTTTGCATTCTTGAAACCAAGATTAACTTTGAAGACTCCCTAAATCCTTTCTGTATGCGTAAGTACTCTTTGTTCCCTTTCGAATCAAGCTGTTCGAACTTTGAGACTACAACTGGAGGCCGTATCTGGATCAAATGGAGCTCGGATAAAATCGACTTTAAACCATTGGTAATTACTAATCAGTTGATACATGGGTTAGTTATTATTAATGGCACCTTATCTGTTTTTCTAACATGTGTGTATGCTGAGAATGATGCCCAAGCTCGAAACTCCCTTTGGAATTCAATTCGTGATCTTGCAGTTGGGCTCTCGAACCCTTGGGTGATGATGGGAAATTTTAATTACTGTCTTTCCAGTAAGGAAAAGATGGGCGGCAACCCCCTGTCTCTAACAAACTCTCAAGCCTTCTCAAATTGCATTAATGATTGTGAGTTGTTGGACCTTCCCTATACTGGCCTATATTATACATGGTCTAATCAGCAAGTAAAAAACCCCATTTTTTCTAAATTAGATAGAGTTTTCTGTAATGTGGTATGGTTGGAGAAATTTCCGTACTCCTTCTACAAAGTGCCTCCTCCTCTCTCATCCGACCATTCCCCCCTCATTACCAACATTCAACATTCATGTCCCACAATTCATCATTTTATGTTTCGGAATTACTGGACTCTTGAACCTGATTTTATGAAAATAACTAAAGATGCTTGGAAAGGTTATGTTATAGGGGATCCCATCTTTGTTCTTGCCAACAAACTATCCAATGTCAAAAAGGCGCTTAAAGCATCTATGAGGAGCTCCTCTTCTTTGCAATTACAAATCGAAAAGGCTAAAGGAGATCAAAAGGAAATATTTGAAATGCTTGAAGAGAATCCAAATGATTTAAATCTTATAGGCATGGCTAAGGAAATTAAAGACTCTTATATAAACTTATTACAAATGGAGAGCGCTTGGCAGCAAAGGCTCATTGGTTGACTTCATCAGAGGATGATCTTAAATTCCTTTATTTTTCAATTAAAGAAAGGAGAAGCACAAATTGTATTAGGGAATTACTTTCCGATAAGGGAATTTTGAAGGAGCAGGACCCCATTGCTGAGGAAATATGCAGGTACTACTCAGTTTTTTTCAATAATAACTCCTCAGATTCTTTCATTATGCAGGATGTACCAATCGGGAATACTCTCTCGGTTGAATCAGCAAAGGCTATGGAGGCAGACATTAGTGATATGGAAATTAGAGAAGCTCTTAAAAGTATTAATGAGAACAAAGCTCCAGGACTGGATGGATTCAATTCCAAATTTTTTTCTACTACATGGGAGGTTATTGGTGGTTCTTTTTTAAATGCAGCTCATCATTTTTTTAAAACACAGAAGCTCCCTAAGCGATTGAAACATTCTTTGATTACCTTAATTCCTAAGGTCAAGCACTCAAATCTAATTTCAGAATATCGACCTATCTCACTTTGCAATACCTTTTATAAAGTGATAGCTAAAGTTTTAGCCACTAGACTTAAAAGAGTTCTACCTCATTTGATTCATCCAGCCCAATCAGCATTCATTAAAGGGAGGGATATCTCAGATAATATTATTATGGCACATGAAATTTGTTATGAGTTGTTCCAAAATCGTACACAAGGAAGCTTTCTTGCTAAACTCGATCTCAAAAAGGCATTTGACTCTATTAATAAAGAGGCTCTTTTGCATCGACTTCATTCTATTGGACTCCCATCTAGATTTATTAAGTGGATAAAAGCTTGCATTACTGAGATTCCTTTTAGTTAATCTGAATGGGGAAACAAAGGATATTTTTTCTCAAAATATGGACTAAGGCAAGGATGTCCACTATCTCCTTTCCTTTTTACTCTGGCCACAGATACTTTTTCTTGTTTGATTGATAGGGAAGTAAATCTATTTAGATATATGCCTTTTTCAGCCAGCTCTTGCCATATCTCTCACTTATTATTTACAGATGATCTTCTTGTGACTGGAGCAGCAGATATTAATTCTGTGGGCTCTTTGAAATTCTGCCTTGAAAGCTTAAAAAGATATACAGGGTTAACAGTTAATCTGGATAAATCTCTTATATGCTTCTCTAAGGGATCTAAGGAGGTGGAGAATCTTTGTAGTATCCTCAATATATCTCAAAGCACTTTTCCTATTAAATACTTAGGACTTCCCTTAACTTTGGGGTCTCCTAAGTTGATATATTTTTCAAGTCTTCTTGAAAAGATCAAGAAATGGTTTGCAGGATGGAAATGCAAATTTTTGTCATTGGGAGGAAGGCTGCAATTAATTAAATTTTCGGTCAATAATCTTATTTCATACTGTTTCAGATCAATGATAATTCCCAAAGGTGTATTAAAGCGCATCTCCTCTCTTACTGCCAATTTTTTTTATCACAATGGGGAAGCAAATAAACTATCCACAATCTCTTGGGAGAAAACAGCTAGACCTAAGGAAAAAGGGGGAATAGGAGTGCTTTCTACATTCTCACTTAATGCTTTATGCAAGATCAAAACTCTGTGGAAGACTCTTAATCAGGAATCATTGTTTTCAAAATGGTGTGACCAGAAATATGGTTCGATTTGGAAACAATCGATTCGTAATATTTCTCCTATGTGGAAGGATCTGAAACTTTATGCTAAACGTTATTCTGATAACATATCTTACCACATAGGAAATGGTAACAAATTTTCTTTACTATTCGATCCTTGGTGCGATAAAAATATTATGGCTGAATCCTTGAGTACAAATGACATAAATTTGCAGCTTTTTCCTAATAATGCCAAGCTGAATGTTTTTCTGTTGGATGGCAAATGGCGAATACCAATCTGGTTTGAAACTCATTACCCAATGCTTACTGCGGCAATCAAATCCACTTCTATAACTAAGGGAGATGACTGGATTACATGGGATTCAAATAGAACCCCTTTTTCTCGTGAGTTTAAAAAGGTTCTTTTTGAGAATTTACCTTCTACTAACTGGCATAAATGTATTTGGTTCAAAGGAGGGGCTGTTAATTTATCTTTATATTGCTGGATGGCTTATTTTGGTGGGTTAAAAACTACCGATACGCTTGCAAAGAGAGGGCTGGGTGTTAATACAGATTGCTGTTTTTGTTTTGGAGACATTGAATCCCATTCTCACCTCTTTTTTGAATGCCCATTCTCAATGCACTTGATCAGGTGTATTCTACCTAATGGCAAATTTTTTTTAATGCAATCCACTTTGAAACAGGTCTTAAATAGTATGGAACCTAGTGTGCATAAGATTGTTAGAAGAATACATTACCTATATATTGCGACTGTTGTTTACTGTATTTGGAGAGAAAGAAATAAAAGAATCATGTCTCACATTGCATCTCCTATTACTGTTTTAATTGATCAGATTAAGGAAAGGATTGCATTCAAAGTTGTTAGATGGAAAATGAAGGATTCACGGCCTGAACATGTGTTACGTATGTTATCGAATTGGAGGAAAATTGCTACTTAATGTAATGCTTTCCTTTGGCTTGATGGCCGGGGGTCGTGTTTTATTGTGCAGGAATATGATGATTAATTGCTTTCTAGATTCAGCTGGGAGGAATATCAACGACTAGTTTTACTTTTCATAAATTGAAGCTATTTTATCTTGTTTGAGAATTATGTGGGTGTTTTGAAGGAAAAGGATGATGATGATCAGATTGCTCTTGCTTTGGAGGGTTCGACGGCCTTCACAAAGAACCGGTTTTTTTGTAGATTTCGAGCTTCCTTTTGAATTAAACAAGGAAGGTGAAGGAAACCGCAGGATCCTCATTTTGTTGGCTCTATTTACCAGATAAGCAATCTTACAGATTTAATTTTTTGGTTGATCTGAGTCCTTCATGCTATCGCTGTAGCTTGGTTTTTTCTGGTTTATACGTTTTTTATTTTGGTTTAGTGGTATAGTTTTTTCTCAATAGTTCTCTCATTCTGTTGAATGTTGTTACTTGGTATAGTTGTCTTGTTGTCAATTGGTCTGCTGTCATCTATGTAATTGTAACCTTATTTTACATTTGGAATTAAATTGGGCAATCGCCCTCAAAATTTTCCAAAAAAAAAACAGACCCTTATTCTCTCTTGTAGCATATTTTCTCTCAAAGTAGTTTGACTTTATCGAAAAATTGTTATTTTTTACATCAAAATTGTTTAAAATATACAAAAATTGAATGAGCAAGAATTTCAGACACATTTATTTTAAAGAGATAAAATTTTTAAAATTAAAATAACTACTTTTTTTTACTAAATAAATTTTATACAATAAGTGTTATCCCCTCAAATTCTCTAAGATTTAAGCCCCAACATCTTATCGCTCATCAATTTCTCTCTAATGTTGAAATACTTTAACGATGACCCCAAAATAAATTATATGAAGCTTTCATAGACCATCATTCACCACTTTCTAAGGCTTCTTTTTTGGGACATTTAAGCGAATTTAATCGCAAACTCACACACACAACTCATGTGCAAGAACTTGAACCCAAGACCTCTTGGTTAAAAGCTAAAGCTCTCAACTAATAGGCTAAGGTGCCTTGCAAGAACTTTCTAAGTCTTCTTTAATGCATTATGATGTTACTATAGTTTTCACTCACTCTTAGGGTGAACCTTAGTTCTTAAAGACTAAAACAAAGCTTTTTTAAGCAAAGAATAGCATGCATCAATAAAGTTTTTTATTGTCAAAAAATATTATTTAATTTATTAAAACTTTGTAAGAAAATATTTCAAGTGAAAAGCTCAATATTTAATTTAAAACTTTTTTTTAAATTTTTGGGAAATCAAGAAAATTAATTATGCCAATTTAGGCAACGGAAAGAAATGCTAAAATTGTGAAAAAAGAAATAGAAATAAATCTCTTGTTTTATTATATGAGTTGGTCTTTGCACATTAAGAATTTTTTGATGTTGTGGATCTATTTTATAGTAATTCTAAGCTCAAATATAACCCCTAAGATGCATTTTTTAGCATCAAAAATAAATTTCAACTAAAATATTCTGGCATTTTTTTTATAAAAATTAAAATGTTGAATTCTTGGTTTTCAGACTAGTAAAATTTTGATTAAGGGAAACTAATTTTCAAGTTGTTGTAAGATTAACTTTCTATTATTCATTATTGTTGTGTGCTCGAAAACTCGTGGTGGTAGAATAAAGCTTCATGAGTTAGCTTGTATGGAAATCCAGCACACAGAGATAGTTGAAAAAATAAAAAGAACTACAAAATTTTTTCGTGGAAAAACCCCAAAAAGAGGGGGAAAAATCATGGAGTCTAGCCTAGAAAAAAAATACTCTATTATATATCTGCTTTTGAGTATAAAGTTTAAATCTTCCCGACAACGCGATTACAAGATTGTATATAGAAAATTATGATAATGAAAATTCCAGAATTAAGTTACAACAACAATATGACGATAGTTGGGATGTAACGGTTGCTGATGAGAGTCGGCGACGATAATAATCTTAATCACTTTTCTCATTAGTGAAATGTTCTACATGGCTCTATTAAAATTGTTGCATATGGAGGTTTCTCACTTCTAAATAGAGCTTCATCCTATTACCTCCCAAATGCATAAATATCTTTCTTCTTTGTTTAGTACTTATCAAATGCTCACTTAGGAAAATCTTGGAAAGCCAAATTCACTCTATGTCCTATCTTTTTTTTAATGTTAAAATTGGTGATATAATCACAATTGAGAATTAATTTGTTTCTCACCCTTAATAATTGAAAACTTCTTGTTTAAATTTAATTTAGAATATCCTTCTTATTCTTGTTAGGAATAACTCTCTAAAATAGAAATAATAATAATAATTTACTTGATGTTGAAAATACTTATAATATCTAAATTTATATGACAAAGTATTCTATTTATACTGGAAGACTTAATGATGGATAATCTTTCACACTCATTTGTTGTTTGATTACCCTTATTTAACATGATTAGAAACTCTCTTACTAATCACTTTTTTCTATTAGAAAACAATAGAGTTTAGTTCTTTTACATGCCTAACATTTGATTAGAAAATTTTTATGTTAATTTTAGATGTATTTGTTTGAAAAATGAATGCAGAGAGAGAGAGAGAGAGAGAGAGAGAGAGAGAGAATTCAAAGATCAACTTGCGACATTGATATGTAACATAAATCTAAATTTCATATTATCCAACTGTTGAAGAGATAGATGTGATTTGATTCAATTATGAATTAGTTCTTAACTTGACATTCTCTCTATTTTTGTTTTTTATTTTTATTTTTTTCATTCTCACTTACTGGTATTTACTAACTTTTGTAGACATGTTTTACTTTGACCTAATGTATGCCATATTTAAATGTTATTTTTATTTGAACAATGCATCTTATTATAATTGATGACTTTTTTGTGCTTCTTTTAAGTGGTAGAGCAATGATGCCAATGATCCTCTTTTTTTTTGTTTTAATGATACATATTTTATTTAATTCATATTTATAAATTTCTTTTTTAAATTTTTTTAAGATTAGTCCTTTTATTCATGTTAAAAATAAGTAGCTTTAAAATAAAAAAAATTTATATTTATTCAATACAAAAATGCTTTTAAATTTATATGGCATAAAGGACAATCATTATTTATATTTGATGAAGTAATTAAATATCTTCAAAATGATGGATATGCTTTTCACATAGAAATCTAAGCCAATTACACTTGTGTTCTTTACTCTAAAAGTAATTATTTATTATTATTATTATTATTATTATTACTCTCAAAGTGATGATGATATTTTTAATGTGATATTATGAATTGGGGTGCTATACATATAAAAAATTAAAGTTTGAGTGTTAGATACATAAATACATAGGAATTATATGGTATGTATATAAATCCTCCAATTAAATTCCATTTTTCTTTAGATAATATACATCTTATCACAATGATTTTATTCAATGTCGGGAAAATGATGCCATATTTAACCTAACTAATATTTTGCTCTCCATCATATATTACTATCCTTCAGCTTGCTAATGATATGAAGCAATTTTTTTTGGATCATTTGAGTTATTTTTATGATAAACTCACACACTTATGCATTCCTCAAGATTTAAATCCGAGTTCTATGAGGATAAAGCAATGCCTCAACTAATTGCTTGAGACAATGAATGATATAAAGCAACTTCATTTTGATTTGTGCTAGGCCTAATTAAAGTTCTCCTAAGGTTAATTAAATTCAGAAATGAACATATATGTTGACTTCACCGCCCAATGACTCCTTTTCCTCTTCCCCATTTCAGCTCATAGTCTCACTTCTTTGGCTCATATGTGCATAATCTTCTTCTACTTTAAATGCTATATAATATATATTTCCTCCCTTTAGGAAAATAAAAATAGGACCAATTTACTCTATAAATCTATCATAGATTTATTCAAAACAATTATTGGCTTGCACATCATTTAAATCTAATCAATTTTAACACGAGGCCTTAAGATTGATTCTTTTTTTTTCTTCAAAACATTAGAAAGCAAATCTTTGCCTTAAATAGATAATTAAACATCACTTGTTTATTTCAAACCGTTGTTTCTACAAACGCTTTATTTCGATCTTTCGACTTCCATAGCACTAAGCTTTAATCAAACATCATACAGTCCACAGAGGGAATAAAAAGCACGCATAAAACACTCTCATCAACAACAAAGCAAGCAAAGAGCAGCAGCGGTTCGAGACGCAAACCAGCTTTCTCTATTTATCCTCCCTAGAAATCTCAAGGCAACTTTTTAAAATTAAGTATGGTTAGAAGTTTAATTAGGTAATTAAGTATTAATAAAAAAATTAAGAATAGGTATAGTCGTCCAATTAGTGGAGCCCGCGTCGGTTCCGTCTTATGAAAGACTAGCACTAATTGGGCGACTGATTACAGATCGGTAATTAGTAGCTGATCGATCTCGCCCAATTGTAGGCGGCTTCAGATCTGAGATAGTATTGGGTGACTAGCCTCGAGGTAATTTTTTAAGATGCGAAATAAAGCGGACAATCGTTTCATATTATCATTTTTTGTGTTAATGTAAAAGGCATCTCTATTGATTTCCACTCAACTTCAGAATGGATGTTTTAATAATGTTTATTATTTTTTATTGTGGAATAAAAAATAAGATGCTTCATATAATCATATCGATTGAATTTTAAAATGTATGTTTTAAGTGATCATGCCTATATATTTTAGCAAAGAGTGACATAGCATCTTATCTCAATACTAACACCTCAACAAATGTGCTGGCCAAACGTTATAAAAAGACCATTCTTGAGCAGGTAAGATGTTAGTTGAATAATGTAGGTTTATTAAATACATTCTGAGTTGAAATAATCTGTACAATTACCTATTTGATAAATAGGTGTCTATCAACCATTGAGCTCAATGCCCCACAATAAAGATGAATTGAACAACCAAGAGATTACAATAAACGAAAAGTATGTATGCCATTTTCATATGAAGTTAACCAATTCATTTCAGAAATTGACAAATAATAAGAAGTTCATTATGACATAACCAAATTTAACATGTACAAGACTCTTAAGTTTGTAATGAAACAGATAAATAAAACGTAGTACTGACACAAAAGTATACTGTCCTAAACCCTAAACCGTGTGACAACTGTCTTCCTCCGGTGTGTACTGGTCAGGTGCACGGGGTGGACGATCACGCAGCTGATGGTGGCCCTAGCAAGGCTATGTCGCCGACGTCTAGCAGGCGGGCGGTGCCCCTCTGCCATCGTACCTGTCAGAAAAGAATCGCAAATATAATAGTGCTAATATTGTAAAATCTAAGTAGATCAGTGCAACCAGAAAGAGAAAGATAAGCATTATCCTATTGGAAAATATACGATTTGTTAATATAATGGGGCACGATGACGTAGTGACCAACGTTTTGCATATACTACAAGTTCTCGTACTACATTTTCATCCATTGTGTTTCAATCTATTACATGGTCGACCGACCTTCGAAAGTTAGGTGGCTGCAACGTGACTAATCCATGCTCTACACTGATAGATGGCCAATCAGAATGATCTGGTAGAGTATGAAATTCATTTATGTATGTCGCTTTACAAGCGTAGAGAGTGTAACTATGACACACACGTGAGATGGTTCAACCGTCGAAATCCCAATGCAGCAATCACATGTGGGCATGGACAATGATATATGATCGTTCTGCCATAATTACCATCACATAGGCCATTATCTAGCAAATCAACTCTGAATGATTGGCTGGACTTGTCAAAAACCTGCATCTCACGTGGGTTGATATTTACAGGTTCAAGGAAATGCCTAGCCTCCTTTTTTGACTGTAGGTGTGGAGATCCTATGAGTATAAATAGACAAAGACTTCTCTTCTTGGCGGTAGTAGCAGTGGATAATCGTTTCATGAATAAGGCTACTAAGTTGTAATAGATAGTAGTGATTAAAGCCTAAATCGGTAAACCACGTGCTCATTTCAGTACACCATTAAAACACTCTGATGCATTCGTTATCATTGTCCCATAACACATACCACCATCGTGCACAAGGGACCATTTTACAGGGTCACGCTCTACAAGCCAATTGTACGCTTCTTCTTTAACATTTTTAATATCTAACATTAAATGGTTGAACTGACGAATATCATTAGTGTTACTTGTCATATACATCTTTTGGCATAGAAACTCAACATGAATCCCTCCATAGCGTATGCGACCTTTAAAATTTTCCGTAAATGGCGAAACAACGCATGAGCGCCGCGAAAAATCTCTTTGCTTCCACGTAACGGACCGGCATGTTTATCGATATTATGCACAAATCACGCTCTACTGACACTAACACATCATTCAAGCACAGCAAGAACCACAACTACGAATCAACATTCTCTGATTCCACAATAGCAAAAGCTAGAGGAAATAACCCATTATTGTCGTCGATTCCTACAATTGTTAATAATGTACCATGATACTTGCCCAACAAAAAAGTATCGTCTCAAGCTCTGCAGTGCTCTCCCCATTATTGAAGGTCCAAAAGCCCAAAAAAGTCTCAAAATGTTGCGTAGTGGTAGATTGAATTCGTATGTAAAGTAAAATCTTGGCATTCCATATAAGAGGAGAGTCCTATAGGACTCTTTATCTTACTTTTATTGCCTTACGCCTTGCATCCCATGCTTTCATATATGAAACTTTAACATTGAATTGGCTTCAGATCAATCTGGTGCCTGATCATAGGTTTGATGAAGTACGCTATGAAATTTGAACTACACTGTCGATGATCGGATGCACTTACTGCATTGACACATCTATGATTTTCACCAACTCTTGATATTCTCCAAACCTCCTGTCGTCTCTGCGCTTCTAATGCAAATGCCACTTCTGAGGCCTAGACTATCGTCAGTACACATACAACCGTGTAGTTCTTCTGGTTAGAGGTAACTGTTCGAAATTTAACATTATTTATTATGGACCACCCAATAATAGCAAATTGCAAACTCCGTTTACTTGCAAAACACATACATTCGATAAGGTCATTTGGAATTTTAATTTCATCTTTTAGGGCAGTTTCGTCGGATGGGCCGTCAAAGTAAACATCTTTGTCCCATTGCCTCGTAGTTTTACACATCCGGACATACTCGTTTGTGGACAACATATGACTCCTTGTCAATATTGAAATGAGTGATTTTTCAGCGATTATGACGTATATATTCTGGTCTGGTAACCCAAACCGAATAGTCATCACTAATACCCGACTCACTACTTGAGCCCACTACTCGATAGTCGATACTCATGCGCGCACTCGAGGCATCGGTTCATCCGAGCGGTAGGCGCATCGTCGACATAACTTATAAGTTGAGCAACAAATTATCATATTAATTATTACAAGTATAATCAGATAAATTTTGATGATGTACTACATGGGAATCAACCAATCAAAGCCGCGTTGTATCCCCGGAGGTGCTTGTGCGATGAAAGACTGTGTATGTGTTAGCGGTGTATCTACTGACCTTACTACCGGATCAATTGATGTGGGTGCAATATTAACATCTTCCACTTCGACATACAACACCAATATCTGACGGGAAGCTTCGTCAAGTGTAACTTCCTAAACGTCATCGTCAGATATTACAGACGCTACAAATACGCTACCCACTGGATAACGACCTGTTAGAGTGATTGTGTGATGCTCTGGATCATTGTGTAAGTTTCTCATAATTCGTTGCTTCAATTTAAGGTGTGACGAACCTTCGGGCGATTTCAACCTCCCATAACTAATTGCTCGATACTCAATTCATAGAAAGAATCATGAAACAAATTCTCTATTCATTCTTGCAAAACAAGTTATATGAATAATGAAAATTTTATATTAACTGACACCCTAATTAATACTACTTTTGGCTACTTAACACCTAAATAAATTGATAAATAAAGTGCTTTACTATGTGTTTACGAAGAACGACGGGAATGTACACTAAAAAATGTAGAATCCGCCAAAGGGAATTTTCCTCAAATGAAATGGAGCTGCAGGAATCATCGCCGAAAGCTAAAGTTGACTTCTAATGGCTGGTAAATGAGAGAGGGAAGCAGTTAAATGGCGTCAAAGCGGCTGTCGGGAAAAACAAAAAGTTTCTATCGAATACCTAGACAAGGCAGCATAATCGGCGGTCGGACCCTGGCCGTGGAGGGGAGGACCGTGCTCGTGGCGTCGAGTTTGGTCGAGCTCCAACGGCGAGGAAGTGACTTCGGGGCCGAATCGACTATGGAGATAGGGGATCTAATAATATATGTCGGCCCAATTAGTGGGCGTATCAGTCTAAACCCAAACCCCAAACCCTAAACCTAAACTAAACCCTAAACCTAAACCCTAAACCAACCTAACACCTCTTTCATGGCGACCACCCACCAACGATGTAGCGGCGTAATTTGATATATACCTTCTTAAATTTTTTATTAATACTTAATTACCTAATTAAGCTTCTAATCATATTTAATTTAAAAAAATTGCCAAATCTCAATAGATTTGACCTCGTTTTGACCTCCTCCAGGGACGTGTAAACGCCATTCTCAATCGACGCCTTCACTGATCCACCTTTGCGCTCTCCAGAATCGTCGGAGAAACTTCTGCACGCCGATTGATGCCGATTGTTCTTCTCATCGCTCCCTCTTCCTCTCCTGAGGACGCCTTCCTCCACCTCCACCTTAACCTCCTCCTTTTGACGCCGGAGATCGGCCTTGAAGATGTCGCCTCCTGAGTCTCCTTCTTCGATGCGTGTGTTGGGAAGCCTCGTCACGTAGTTGGAGCCGAGTGCGTTGTCGAAGAAGGAGATGGAACCTTCGAATGGGTTCCAGATCAGAAGAAGGGGTCAAGATGTTGCTTATGATGATCGTTCTTTAATTGATTGAAAGGAATTCGATGAAAGGAACTGAGAATTGGAGCTTGTATTCACTGAATTTTATTGAGATGAAGTGTTGGCATGAAATGAGGAATTTATAGAAGGGAAGAGAAGACGGCGCCTTCTCAAGCAATCTTTCCTCTTCATGGGTTTGCGTAGAAATCGTCCGTACTAGATCAAGCTTCCGGTTCCTTCCGGGGTAGAGTATCTGCGATCTTGGGGCGTTAGTAGTTTTTTTTTTTTTAAGGTCTCCGTGATTTATGTGCTCATATGGAGTATTGAAAGGTTGATTTAGATTGGATCAAATTATATTAAATTTTTTAGAGAATTTAATCAGTTATTTTTAGCCATATCTGATGATAGAATATAGAAGTGATGAGTTTAGGTCATATTTAGGGTTTTTAATAGTAAAAACATAATAAATATATTTATTTATTTTAGAAATAAGTTTTAAATGTTATCAATATTTTGAAAATAAATTTTTATAACTTTATCTTGAAAATTTCACGATGGATATTAAAATCTCAAAGGTTCTATTAACGTGTAAGATGACTCGATATAAATTTGGACTTATAGATTCGTTACTAATGTCATACTCATTATTATAATGGGAAGAATGTCACATCTATATATTAGAATGTAACTATGAGTTTGTTTGGGGCAATTGTAATATTTTGAAAAGTTATTGTGTGAAAAGTAATTTTTTGAAAAACTACTATGTATCTTACAAATATATATTTTTTAAACTTAAACAATATCTTTTTAACAGCGACCATATTCTGATAACTCTGGTTCTCAAAATCAACTTTTCATTATAAAATTTTCTGAAAAGCAATAAAAAAGTTGGTAGTCAAACGCAACTGCGATTGCTTTCTAGTTGCTTTCTACAAAGCAAAGCAGCTAGAAAGCTATCCCAAACACACCATATTACTCTTTTTTTTCTCTCTCTCTTGCATTCATTTCATCCTTTAAGGAAAGGAAAGCATAAGCTGAGTAGCCTTCTCATCCTCATATTTTGGTGTTCTTAAAACTCTTTTTCTTGTGAAAGTTTCAAAGGCATCCACAAGAGACTTTATCAATTCTAACCAAATGAGTTTTTCATAAATCAATTTAATGCATCAACCTTAAAAAAAGATTAATTGAAATAGAAATAGAAAGCTGTATCGCCTAGTACAAACATCAACCAATATAATAGTTTAGCCACAACAATAGCTAATCTTGCTGTCACAAAATAATTCTATCATTTAAGAGGTAAGAGGATGTCACTCACATGATAGTAACCATTCCAACAGTCGCTTCTTATCCTTATATCAAAATTCCCCTCGACAACACAGTTTGAATCCTTCAAATGATCCTCAGTGTCTTTTACTATACACATGGGATAGGACAAACTAGCGAGCATCAACTCATCTAGTATATTTTAATGGCACGAGAGTGCCTAATAGCATAGTGTCGACAATATAACATAAGCAATATCAATAGTAGCATAAACATAAAATACCATAATCTCAACATCCTCTAAGGTGGACTTTTGTCATAGGAATACTGACCATGACAACAAGATTGTCATGCCCAAATAGCTCCACGCATATCACAATAATGTTCGATACGACTTTTGTTATAATATAATTTATATTGCAATCTTCTACAATAATATTAGCACCATAACATTGATTGCACCAAAATCTTTTTTCTAAGACCTATGTCACAACAACTAAATCCAATAAGAAAACTGCCTTAGGGTATGTTGTTCTCCAATTATTGAATTTCACATACCATTCACTAGTAACAGATGAGTATCAACATCAATGCCTTCAACATCACATTTTTTAAGGTTTCTTAATAGCTATTTTATTTTAAAGCCTATGGAGGTAAATCACCTTTGTATCAACTTTATAAAAATTGATAATTACATATATGCATAACGGTTAAAATTTATGCAGTTATAAAATTAACACTCATATCATTTTTTAAAATGTCTAATTAATATATTTACACATGTCACAATCAAGTCAATGAAAATTTAATAAAAATAAAATAAAAAATAAGATGGAGATTTATTATGAATTTTGATATTTGGGTAAGAATTTGAAAAAATATTTGCAAAATGGTGAGTGAAATTTTAAAATGATCAATGATTTAATGCTAATTATGAGAAGGAGCTTAATATTCAAAAATTTTAAGGCATTTTTTAATATAATTTTGAGTTTTCTTCACCTAAGTAAGAGAAACACATATTTCTATAAAAAATTATTTCTTTCTAGGGCTAGTTAATAATATCTAACATAAATATTTTAATGTCATAACATAAATATTTATGTAGATATAAGATGCTAATAATTTTTAATTTTATTAATTACTAAATTAGATAAAAACCATAAAATCAAAAATTTTAAATGTTTTCGATATATTTTCTTTGAATGTAATATTTATATTATATCACTCTGAGCTTTTATGAGTAAAACATATGTTTCCCATATTTTTAAGAAGAAAATTAAATCATTATCATCTTATATCTACATTAAATCTCTCTCCTTTGTTTTAATTCTTATGACATTAAAAAAGAGCATCATTTGTTTCTATTTGGAAGAAAAGTTTATTGATCTATCTATTAAAATACTTATGTTATCTATCTATTAAAAATTTGACTGAGGTCTTTCTTTATTTTCGGAGAATTTTAATTTGAATCTTGGATAATACATAGGTGTATGAGCTTGCTATGAAAATGACTCAAATTAAATAAAATTTTTTTTAACATTAGAGTTTAGGGTTTAGGGTGGATGAGTTGCTTTATACTTAGAGACTGGATGTGAAATAAGAGAGTGGCCTTAAATGATTTGATCACATAAAACATTGGTTATATAATGACTCCTTTAGAAGAGTAGATGCATTAGATTTGATTAATGTTAAGAAAAGTAGAGGTAGACTTAAGAAGACTTGGTTAAATAATAAAAGAGTTATTTAATTTTAATAGAATTAGATGAGAATTTGACACTAAATGATACAATGGAGAAGAAAAATGCATGTAGCCGACCCAACATAGGGGGATAAAGGCTTATTATTGTTGTTGTAGTATATTTCTTCTCTTGATTGGAAATTAGCGTTAAATTATTAGCCCTATATAAAATTTCATCAAGATTGTTCTAGTTTTATAAATAGTAATATTTTGTGTACTATACATGTAATTGCCCCCCTCCCTCTAAAAAAAAAGGTGTTCAATGGGCAATGCCTAGCCAATTTTCTCCAAAACTTTCCATAAAAAATATTATCTCCTTTTTAATTAACTACTTGTGTTTAACTATTTATTTTTATTAACTATTTGATATATATATATATATATATATATATATATATATATATATATATATATATATATATATATATATATATATATATTGTGATTTAAAAAAAACTATTTGTGTATGTTTTATGAGGTATTTAAAATTCAGGGTGCGTTTGAGACAACTTTCTAGTTATTTTGCTTTTTCCAAAAATAGCCAGAAAGCAAAGTAATTTTGTTTGGCTAATTTTCAGAAAATTTTGTTGTGAAAAAATAGTTTTGAGAACCAGAGCTGTTAGAGTATGGTGGTTTTGTATTTTTTTAAAATCTTTTTAAGAAAAATATTTGTACATACATACACAAAACGATTCTCCAAATTTACATTTTCAAAAAACTACAACTACCCAAAACATACCCTTATTCTCTATAGTAGCATGCTTTCTCTCACAATAGTTTGACTTTATCGAAAACTTGTTATTTTTTTACATCAAAATTGTTTGAAATATACAAAAATTGAATGAGTAAGAATTTCAAACATAAAAAATATTATCTCCTTTTTAATTAACTATTTGTGTTTAACTATTTATTTTTATTAACTATTTGTTATATATATATATATATATATATAATGCTATTTAAAAAAAACTATTTGTGTATGTTTTATGAGGTATTTAAGATTCAGGGTGCGTTTGAGATAACTTTCTAGTTGTTTTGCTTTTTCCAAAAACAGCGAGAAAGCAAAGTAATTTCGTTTGGCTAATTTTCAAAAAATTTTGTGGTGAAAAAATAGTTTTGAGAACCAGAGTAGTTAGCCATGGTGCTATTTTTTTGAAATTTTTTAAAAGAAAATATTTTGTTGTCTATACTTTTCAAAAGGATTTCTCTGTTTTACAATCAGCTTTTCAAAAAACTACAACTACCCCAAACATACCCTTATTCTCTATAGTAGCATGCTTTCTCTCACAGTAGTTTGACTTTATCGAAAACTTGTTATTTTTTACATCAAAATTGTTTGAAATATACAAAAATTGAATGAGTAAGGATTTCAGACACATTTATTTTAAAGAGATAAAATTTTCAAAATTAAAATAACTAATTTTTTTACTAAATAAGAATTATAGAATAAGTGTTATCCCCTCAAATTCTCTAAGCTTTATGCCCCAACATCTTATCGCTCATCAATTTCTCTCTAATGTTGAAATACTTTAACGATGACCCCAAAATAAATTATATGCAGCTTTCATAAACCATCATTCACCACTTTCTAAGCATTTTTTTTGGGACATTTAAGCGAATTTAATCGCAAACTCACACATACAATACATATGCAAGGATTTGAACCAAGATCTCTTCGTTGAAAGCCAAAGCTCTCAACTAATAGGCTAAGGTGTCTTGCAAGAACTTTCTAAGCCTTCTTTGATGCATTATGATGTTACTATAGGTTTTCACTCACTCTTAGGGTGAACCTTAGTCCTTAAAGACTGCAATAAAGCTTTTTTAAGCAAAAAATAACATGCATCAATACAGTTTTTTATTGTCAAAAAATATTATTTATTTTATTAAAACTTTTGTAAGAAACTATTTCAAGTGAAAAGTTCAAAATTTAATTTAAAACTATTTTTTTTAAATTTTTGGGAAATGAAGAAAATTAATTATGCCAATTTAGGCAACGGTAAGAAATTCTAAATTTGTGAAAAAAGAAGTAAAAATAAATCTCTTATTTTTATTATATGAGTTGGTCTTTGCACTTTAATTTTTTTTTTTTTTTGATGTTGTGGATCTATTTTATAGTAATTCTAAGCTCAAATATAATCCCTAAGATGCAGTTTTTAGCATCAAAAATGAATTTCAACTAAAATATTGTGGCATTTTTTAAAATAAAAATTAAAATGTTGAATTCTTGGTTTTTATACAAGTAAAATTTTGATTAAGGAAAACTAATTTTCAAGTTGTTGTAGATTAACTTTTTATCATTCATTATTTTTGCGTGCCTGAAAATTAGTGGTGGTAGAATAAAACTTCACGTCTTAGCTTGTAAAAAAATTTAACATACACACAGATAGTTAAAAAAAAAAGAACTCCAAAATTTTTTCATAGAAAACCCTCAAAAAGAGGGGGAAATAATGAGGTTTAGCCTAGTAATAATACTCCACTATATGTCTGCTTTTTAGTATAAAATTTAAATCTTCCCGGCAACGGGATTACAAGATTGTATATAGAAAATCCTGATAATGGAAATTCCAGAATTAGGTTACAACAACTATGTAACGATAGTTGGGCTGTAACGGTTGTTGAAGGCAGCCGATGATGATAATAGGTGACAACAATGGTGATGACGAACTTTGAACTTTTAGCTCTCGCCCAACTTTCTCCGAAGTTCACTTTTACCTCCTCCTACTCCCTCATGATAAGAATGAGGTCCTATTTATAAGATTCAGAGAGGGGCATTTTAGTCATTATAGCAAAAAATCTCAAAATACTACATCGACCTGTTCATATCGATTCATTTGATCATAGATAATTTTTTGGTGATTTAACCATTCAAATGATCATCGATTTGAGTGATCTTAGGATCGTTAGATTTGTCTCGTCGAACCCCTCGATTCAACTATAAACGTCAAATTTGGAAGTCATTCAATCATCTAATCAGTGTTTCGAAATTTTTATACGTAACTTTTGGGCTTGACTGGAGCTTATTTGAGCTCGATTTGACTTAATTATAATATTGTTAGTCTCATCTTATTTAAGCATTATAATAAAATTATATATATTATTTTAAAATTTAGTCATGATTTAATATGTATATCAATTATAACATTAAATATGAAGTATTCATGAGGCATAAAATAACTTTGGACTAAAAGTTGTCTAAAAATTGGGTTGAAAACTATTAAGATCTTTGAAGTTGCAATGTGATAATAAATAATTTTGATATTGTTGTCTTAATTTTATATAAAAATTTAACATACATATCATAGAAGAATAAAAAAAATATTAGAATTTTTATGCGTAAAACTCTGAAAAGAAAGAACTCATAATACGACTTGACCTAGTAAAAATAATACTATATCTAAATAATATTGCAAAACTTCACCCTCCTTTTTCAACCGGAGATATTGAGTTACAAAGTTGCAAGTGCTTGTTTGCAAAGCCACTGATGCAAATAATTTGGAAACAATTCTAAGATTTTGAAATCATTAGAATCTTCGATGAATTCCTTTATGCAACCAAAGCTTATACTGTATGCTTTATTATGCCATTCAGAGGCTGAATCACCGCATCAAGCCTTCAACAAAAGAACTATGCTGCAAACACCTTCAGTGAGATCCATACTCTTATGTAATCACAATCTAATTTTTATCATAATTATCTCTTTTAAAGAGCATTCTCTCATGTTATAATCATCACCGCACCACAAAGTATTTTCACCGTAATATTTCATCGATTTTCTTTATAAGAATGGATGATCAATACGTCATAACATTATGATTTTTACAGAAATTATCGCCATTTTACTAATCCGGATACAATAAGAAAATTTTTAGAGAATTTAAACCTGGTAATCAAAACCTCATATTTATTTAAGAACATATGTAATACAGACAGCAGTGCACATCTTTAGCAAACTGAACAGATCACTTATTACAGGCATAACACAATTATCAGCAACAAAGCAAGTGAAGAACAGCAGCGATTCAAGACACAAACCGGCTTTTTCTATCCAGAAATCTCAATGGATTTCACCTCAGGCTTCTTCACCTCCTCCTTGGGAACGACAACACTAAGCACGCCATTCTCCATTGACGCCTTCACCTGATCCACCTTTGCGTTCTCCGGCAGTTGGAACCGGCGGAGGAACTTACCGCTGTTGCGCTCGATTCGATGCCAGCGATCGTTCTTCTCTTCTTGCTCCCTCTTCCTCTCGCCGCTGATCTGAAGGACGCTGCCTTCCACGACCTCTACCTTAACCTCCTCCTTTTTGATGCCGGGGAGATCAGCCTTGAAGATGTGCGCTTCCGGCGTCTCCTTCCAGTCGATGCGCGTGTTGGCGAAGGCCGAAGCCTCGGTCGCGTAACTGGAGCCCGGGGCGGAGAGGGCGTTGTCGAAGGAGTTCAACCCCTCGAATGGGTTCCAGATGTCGAAGGAGAAGGGATCGAAGATGTTGCTTCGGCGGATTATCGACATTGTTCTTTAAATTGAGTGAATAGAATTCGTTGATGCGAAGGATTTTAGAATTCAACAGTAAATTTGCTTGATTTTGGTTGAGAGAGCGAGAGAACGAAAGGAGAATTTATACAAGGGAAGGGAAGGGAAGGGGACAGCGGCTTCTCGAGAATTCCTTCGTCTTCCATAAGTAATGGTGTGCGTTTGGTTGATTTGGATGATAAATTTTTACAATGAATTGATTTTGGATTCTTAAAAATATTGAATCAAATCGATCAAATAAAATACAAAACTAAAAATATCGAATAATAATTGATGATTATTTTGTATAATTTTTTTTATCAGATAACGAACAAGTTTATAAAGAAAATAATATAAATATAATCAAAATGTAATTAACTACTTACGCACTAAAAAATATTTAAAAGTAATTTTACTGAACGATGTTTTGAACTTAAATCATAAAATATATTACCATATTTGATCAAAATATTTTAAAAAATCGGATAACGATCCTCCAAAAAAGATATACCAAAGATTCAAAAATAAATAAAATAAATGATAATGATAAGCCTATTATACATAAATTAATAATATCATATTACAGTTTATTTGATTTCATCCAAAATTTTATTTAAAAAATCGATCCAAAAACCAAAAATCAAAGTTTTCATTAATTAAAACTAAAATCCAAATTACTAAGTTCAAAACTGAATCAAATTACTCAAAAACTTTGGTTCGATTTGATTTTTTGGTTAAAACCAAATAATGCACACTCCTATCCAGAAGTCTTACGGTCATGGGCCAGGTTGATTTGCGGCGAGAAAAAAATAAATAATTTTTTTTTAAAAAAAATTCATAAATACATTTTTTATTTTGAGCTTTTAGGTCTACAATCACCGTATTCTTCTATATTAACAAATCAACTAATTTCATTCTTAATTTTCAAATTGATAACAAATAATAAAATTCATAATAAAAACTTAATTCATATTTTTATTTTTATAAAATTCTCAATTTAATCATGATACATATAAATATATGAATACAACAACAACAATATCAAGCCTTCATCCCACTAAGTGGGGTCGGCTACATGAATTATTCATCTCCATTGTGTCTTATTATTTGACAAATTCTCATTTAATTCAGGTATATTAAGGTCATTTTTTATACATATTAACCAAGTCTTTTTAGGTCTACCTCTACCTTTCTTAACATAAAGCAAATCTAATGCATCTAATCTAATAATGGTCAGGATGTCATTTTATGTGGCCAAACCATCTAAGCGACTCTCTCTAATCTTATCTCACCGAGCTACTCCAACTTTTTCCGAACATACTCATTTCGCAAGAAGAGTAAACTCATCCACCTAAGCATCCTCATCTCTGAATAACACTTAAGTCTATGCTTCTCTTTTAATGGCCAACATTCTGCACCATAAGTCATTGCAGGTCTTACCACCATCTTATAAAATTTTCCTATAAGTTTAAGTGAAACTTTTCTATCACATCTTAAAAAAATATATGAATATGATAGTTCAAAAAAATTAATAAAGAATGCGATTAGATCATAAATACATATATATTGGATGATTGATTTATAAAAAACCTTAGTTATTTATATATTTCTCACATTAAATTTAAATTTTACTCAAATACCACCCAAAAAATTCAATTCCATCAAATTAACCATAGCAGAGTGCCGCAATGCATAACTCTGTTCTTGCAAAACTTTTCCCTCCCACGATCACAAAGCAATCGTGGGAAATGCCATAGCTCTCCTCTTCCAAGCTCATCTCGTGATGGCTATGGAATGCAAAGGTACAGTTTTCTCGCCTTGCCTTTTTATTGTACAACAGAGGACTTAGGAGAACCACACTCTCTTCTCTTCCCAATTCCCTCTCGTGACACCTAATTCAATTGCTTCTCATGAAAAGAACAACTAAACATCTCATTTTAGCAGCTTCAATCTCAAATCATAGATGGGTGCTCCTAAATGTCCCCAGCTTAGCTCTCAAAATTTGATTTCCTGCTTCCAAATCTAATGCTAAAATTTTGACAATTAGTTTACTTATCAAATACTTTATTATACTAAAAAAAATGAATTTCATTTAAAAAAAGTTAATGATGATAATATTTTATATGCAATATTAAATATTGAGATATTATATATATAAGAATTAAATATTAAGAGTTTGATATTTAAATACATAAGAATTGTGTGGACCCACCGCCCTCCCTTTATAATAGGCTTTTTGTGATTTGAAAGAGTATTTAAAGTTAGATTTAGGCATTATTAAATGACATTTAATTTTTAGAGAAACATAATCTAATATTTTTAATTTCATTTAATGATTAAATCAATGATGCAAAGGTGGTTGTTGACCTCATTTTTGGATGAGGTTAATTTAGTAATTAGGAGATCCTAATCTCAAATAGGATTCTCCTGATTCAATGCTTAGGACACTATGCCTAGTGACCTAGGGAATTCACCTTGGGGTGGATCTAACCTATTTGGCTTAGGTAGGATCAACTCAAGCATCCAGATTAAAAATCAATTAATCAAATCAATAATCAATTATCATCAATTCAAGATGATTAAAAGTCATATTATATTTAATTTCAAAAATACCCTTGAGTTGATTTTGAATTGGATCAAGCTAAAATCAAAGCACTTGGTTGGATTCAAATTCCCTAAGACAATTCAAATGGAATTAAATCTAATCTCAAATCCATTTTGAGATTAATTTGAGCATATCATACTTTAGTCCAAACTAAGATGATAATGTCATATTTCATAGAAATAATAATAGCAAAATAAAAAGAGGAGAATTAAAAAATGAAAAATGGGAAGAAAGAAAAATGCTAATTTCCTTCTTCCACTTTTTCCCATTCTCATCCCATACCACATCCTAATGAAAGATGGCTGCCTTCAAGTGAAGGAGGCAATCAAGCAAGGAAAAGCCAACAAGGATTTGGCTTCTCTAAGGAAAGAAGAAGAAAATAATGAGAGGAGGAAGAGGAGAGAGAGAGGGGTCGGCCAAAGAGAAAATCAAGCAAGGAAACCTTGAGGCTTCTCCAAATTCATTCCAAACCACTCCCTAGAGTTAAAAAAAAAGTTTCAATTCCTCCCCTCGACCAATTGACCACCAAAAGGGTGGTGAATAGTACAAAACCGAGCTCCTCTAATGGTGAAATCCAAAGGAGGGGATTTCACCCCAAATTGAAGACACACACACGTTCTATGGCTCGAGGCGATCCAAATCGAGCCCTCACTCGCCTTGTTTGGTGATGGGAAGCCGGAGAACAACCAAACTGAACTTTGCAAGCTAAGGCTTGGTCTAGGGAGCAATTTACATGGAGAGTAAGGGCGTGCACTAATCGGTTCAAACCAAAAAATCGAACCAAACCGACCTTATTTGGTCGGCTTGGTTCGGTTTTAAATCTCACAGTTCTGTTTTTGGTTGTAAATGCCTAGTTATTCGGTTTTTGATTTTTAGTTTGGTTTTTTTTTTAAAGATTGGTTAAACTAAATAAACCGAATAAATCAAAATTAGTTAAAAAGTCATATATATATATATATATATATATATATATATATATATATATATATATATATATATATATATATATATATATATATATATATATATATATATAATTTTGATTATAAATTGTGGGCTCCGAAAATTCGTCACCGACCACTTCGATGAAAGAGTAGTTTTAAAGTGTCGGTGTAATTATCAGAAGGCAGATGAAATACTAGATAAGACACTACCTATATATTTTGCCCTCATTTTTTGGGATTTTAGATGGATCTGTTTTTATAGGCTAGCTATAGTTAATTACCTCTCCGGTTGAGAGAACTTTCGATTAAGAGCTAGTCAATATGTAGTAGAACAATGTGGAGTTTTAGAATTTAGATTATGAAATTCATTATTTCAGCTTAAACCGGATGGTTGGGGCAATGATGACGTGCCTGATCTAAATCCCATAGTTCCGTCATCCCGGGCAGTTGCGGTCCTAGTCTACTTAGTCAGAGGAGGTAGTCGACCCAACATGACAGAAGGATCCTCATCAGCAACACATGGGTTACGTCGTTCAAGAAATCCTTGTAGACCTGGAGTGGTGTTTGTCTAAGGAGACAGTCTTAAGTCTACCTTAGCTGATAGAGGGCTGTTTGCCCTATCAAGTATACCTTATGATTCATAACTCAAAGGACAGAGTCATTAGAGCATACGTATCGTAATATAATAAATGACCGCCAAACCTCCCGATCAGAGGACTCTGATCGTAAGAACTTCATCTGTGGAGCCTATTGATCAAACCTCACAGTCAGAGGACGTGGGCCACGTCCTTACTAGTAAGAGATTAATTGAGAATGAACATAGCAGAACACTTGATTTGACATTGACTCCTTTGTGAGCTAGAGTTTTCTTAATTTATCACCCCCGATAAACTATTACGGAAGGTGGATAGATTGAGTTTTGATTTAAGTTTTTAATGATAGAATTCTATTTAAGCAGTTTCAGATTGCTACTAAAAAATTGATTAATTAGAATATGTTTAAAAACTTTAGATCCTCAACTCGTTTGCTAATAGATCTACTTGTTACATGACGTAATCAGCCGAGATATTTCACTAATTTGAAACTCTTATTATAAGTTTTTAGGTTTTATTAACTCGGACCCAGTCCTAAGACTAAATCGGGAAGCAACCCACGCAGCATCCTAAAACACTTGAGTTTTAGCATTCAACGTAGGGTCGGGGCCCATGCGGGTGTATTTAAGACTTTATGTAGCATTTTTTCTTAACAATGAGATTGATTTCAAATTTTTATTTAATTCTAACTTAGCCTACACAGCCTTTTTAGACATTAAAATTTTAATATGTTTAAGAGCTTTAGAACCTGCCAACTTTGTTTAGCTGCTAATAGAGGATTATATCTACTGTCACCTAACATAATCAATTTCTCAGATATTTCACTGATTTGAAACTCTTATTATAGGTTTTAGGTTTAACTAACCCAATCTAAGATTAAACCAGATGCAAGCATCCTCGTGACATTTTAAGCATTCAAAGATAGTCCATGCTGTGTATTAAGACATTATGTCATTTTCATTTTTGAGTTATGAGATTGCTTTTGTATTTTCATTTAATTCCAATTTAGCCTGCGTAGCCTTTTCAGACATTAAAATTTGCACTTGAAATCTCTATGTTCGAGCACATGCACATATTTCTAGCATAGTTAATTTCATCTAATTGATGAAATCATTAATTTTGAACATCATAATTAGAATGAATTTTTTTAATTTTTGATTGAAGGAAGCCCTAAGATTTTTGTAGATTTTGATTTAATATCGTCTTCTGTCTACTTGTACAAAATGTTACAGATTTGGTAGCAAAGAAGACATTTTAATTTAGATTATAATTTAACACATTACTTGCACTTAGTTTACCTGTTGAGCTTTTGTAATCTTCTCAACTTGATTATGCTCAATTTACATTAATTTTGATAAATTATGTCGATTTCAGTGTTTGTTGCTTTAGCCTACTGCTTATTATTAGCATAAGTAATCACCTCCACATTCGTATAAGAATTATTAAACCCAATTTAGATTCATCCTTAGATTTTGAGTTTATTGCAAGTTTATTATGAGTTTGACATTAGTCCCCCCCCCCCCAATTCTAATTAAAGCTTATTAAATTTTAAAGAATTTACAAGAAAAATGAAACTCACTTTACCACTTCAATTTAAGCCATAGAGAATTGCAATTAGAGTTTGTGAGTTTAATATTAGCCTCCCCCAAAATTTGTGAGTTTAATATCAGCCTCCCCAAAGTTTGTGAGTTTAAGATTAGCCTCCCCCAAATTTTGAGAGTTTATTATTAGCTTCCCCGAAATTTTACTTGCATTTTAAATGAAAGTTCTATTCTTTTCAAAATTTACTGTAAAGGCTCCCCCCTTTTTTCTTGTTTGACGCCTTTAGTTTAAAATTAGCTGCAAGTTTTCTCACTTAGCATTCTTAAGTCAGCTCGTTTTACTCTCCCATTTTTCTAAGTCAAAAGTTGGCGTAATTTTGGCGCCTCCCGGCCATCTCCGTAGGGGTCAGATGGTGTTTTGGCTACCTAGATATCTATCGAAGTAATGAGTGGTGTCTTCATACCACAACCTGCCATCTTGTCACTCACAGTATTTAAACCTGAAAGAAGACATGCAATATAATATATATTCATCCTCCCTTTTTTTTCTAAGTCTGGAAATTAGACAAAATTTTGGTAGCATTTCGTCAAGTGGGAGTGACATCTAACAAGTGTTTTACAGATGCCCTGTTGGCTGAAGGCTGATTCACACGCCTATTTTTTCATCTCGTCGTGCCCTGTTGAGCACAACGAGGTCTTCAAACCTACAAAGAAACACAAACATATATATAGGCTCGATGAGATGAAAACATAGGTTGTGGTATCGGATATTCTTTCCCGATTTGCTGTGCAGCAAAAATAGGAAGGCTAAAGCGAGGGAAGCGACGCTGAAAATCGAAGGAAGAATTCTCCTGTTAACGATATTCTTCCCCGATTTGCGGTGCAGCAAAAACGGGATGGCTAAAGCAGGAAGCGACGCTGAAAATCGAAGAAAGAATTCACCTGTTGACAATACTCTTCCTCGATTTGCAGCGTAATAAAAATGGGAAGGCTAAAGCGAGGGAAGCGACGCCAAAAATCGAAGGAAGAATTCGCCTGTTGACGATATTCTTCCCTGATTTTCGGCAAATAAAACGGACCAAAGTTAGAGGTAAAGGTCGAAAAGGAATTCACCCATATCGATATTCTTCCAACAACCTGAAAATGGAGGGGAATGGGGCTGTGACAACTGGAGAATGGGCTGGTGGGATAACGAAAGTGGCCGGAATTAGGCTGCAGGAAGGTGTGCTGTACTGTTGGGCTGAGCGGATCTGGTTTCATGGGAGAAGGCGGATTGCGTAACGCGTGATGGCTGCATGGCGCCGACGGCGCGGTTTTGCGGGAGATGGCCGGTGGGCTAGTGGAAGCGGAGCAGATGGGTCGAACGCGGGATCGGCAACGGGGTTTGGACCGAAGGCGGGTGCGGGTCGGGCTTTGCTGGGATGCGCGGGACTAGCGGGTCGGCGGCAGCGTAGAGCGGGTCGCGGCCGGCTAGCACGACGGGTCGATACGTGGGAGCGCGGAATGGGCTCGGGTCACGGTCGTGGGACGCGCACGGACGATTCCGCGGCAGCGCAGGTCGGTGGCGCGGCGTCGTGGAGTGCAGCGGGTCATGGGTTGGGACGCGCAGAAGCGTGGGTCTGGCAGGTCGCGGGAGACGCGGGTCGCGGGTGACGGGTCGCGGACTGCGGCCTGGACGCACGCAATGCAGGTCGGCGGTGAACACGGGATGCGCTACAGGTGGGTTTTGCCGGATCACGCCAGCGGGATGGCCAGAAAATAGCGGAAAATTATGGAAACGAAAGCGGGAGAGAGAATTAACTTGCTTTTTTTTTTTTCTTCTCTCGGACGAGAGAGACAGAATCGGATGAGGAGAGTAGAGTGGGAGAATATCGTCTGCCCAATTCTAAGGCCCGCTGCGTGCGTCCCACCAGCCCGTTCTGCGCAATTCAGCCCGCTGTCCCACAGCCCGCAACCTTTTTCCCATCTCGTTTTACTCATAAATATCGAGTGAATTCTTCTTTCAATTTTTTGCACTCGCTATCCCAAAGGTTGAGGCGGGAAGAATATCGTCAACAGGTGAATTCCTCCTTCGATTTTCGACATCGCTTACCTCACTTTAGCCATCCCATTTTTGCTACACCACAAATTGGGGAAGAATATCGTCAACAGGAGAATTCTTCCTTTGATTCCCTAGCTTCGCTTTTACCGTCCATTTTGTCGTACAAGAATATCATCAACATGCAAATTCTTCCTTCAATTTCTGGCATCTCTTCCCTCACTTTAGCCATCCTATTTTTTCTACACACAAATCGAGGAAGAATATCATCAATAAGCGAATTCATCTTTCATTTTTCGTCGTACTCCTTATCTTACATTCCCAATTACATACATAACTCTGTTCCTTTGCCTAGCCTTGCAGAGAGCCAAAAAAAATGCGTCAGAACATGTGGAATTTGTGGTTGTAAATATATATATATATATATATATATATATATATATATATATATATATATATATATATGCAGTTTGAAGACCACGCTGCTCAACAAGACGAGATGAAAATTAGGGGGTTAAGATAACCGCTGCACGCAAAAGTAAGATACCAGTAAGCCAACACTTGTTAGATGTTGCTCCCCCTAGATGAAATGCTACCGAAATTTTATCTAATATCTAGACTTATAAAAAAAGAGGGATGAATATAGATTGCCTTACATGTCTTCTTTCAAGTTTAAAGACCTGATCGTGCTCAATAGAGCGTGACGAGATAAAAATTGGCTATGGTGTCGCAACACACCACTCGCGACGCTCAATAGGGCATACCGAGTAGGCCAAAATACCCCTGATGTAGCCCCCTACACGTGGATGACGTTGGGAGGCTGCCAAAATTGCGTCAAAAATTTTGACTAAGAAAAAATGGGAGAGTGAAATGAGCTGACTTAAGAACACTAATTGAGAAAACTTGCAGCTAATTTTAAACTAAATGCGTTAAACAAGAAAAAGGGGGGAGCCTTTAAAGAAAATTTTGAAAAGAATAAAATATTCATTTAAAATGAAAGTAAATTTTGCGGGAAGCTAATATTAAACTCACAAACTTTGAGGAGGCTGATATTAAACTCATAAACTTTGGGGGAGGCTAATATTAAACTCACAAACTCTAATTGCAATTCTCTATGGCTTAAATTGAAGTGGTAAAGTGAGTTTCTCTTTTCTTATAAATTCTTCAAAATTAAACATGATTTAATTGGAATTTGGGGTGGGGGGACTAATGCCAAACTCATAATGAACTTGCAATAAACTTAAAATCTAAGGATGAATCTAAATTGGGTTTAATAATTCTTATATGAATATGGAGGTGATTACTATGCTAGCTAATAAGCATGAGTAGGGCTAAAGCAACAAACACTGAAATCGACATAATTTATAAAAATTGATGTAAATTGAGCATAATCAAGTTGGGAAGATTACAAAAACTCAACAGGTAAACCAAGTGCAAGTAATGTGTTAAACTACAATCTAAATCAAAATGCATTCTTCACCATCGAATCTGCAACCTTTTGTACAAGCAGACAAAAGGAGATACTAAATCAAAATCTACAAAAATCTTAGGGCTTCCTTCAATCAAAAATTAAGGAATTTCATTCTAATTATGATGTTCAAAATCAATGATTTCATTAATTAGATGAAATTAGCTATGTTATAAATACCTGCATGTGCTTGGACATAGAGATTTCAAGTGCAAATTTTAATGTCTGAAAAGGCTATGCAGGCTAAATTGGAATTAAATGAAAATACAAAATCAATCTCATAACTCAAAAATAAAAATGACATAAAGTCTTAAATACACCCGCATGGGCCCCGACACTATGTTGAATGCTTAAATTCAAGTGTCTGAGGATGTTGCGTGGGTTGCATCCTGGTTTAGTCATAGTACTAGGTCTGGGATAACAAAACCTAACAACCTATAATAAGAGTTTTAAATCAGTGAAATATCTGAGAAACTGATTCTGTCACGTGATAGTAGATCTAATCCTCTATTAGCAGCTAAACAAAGTTGATAGGATCTAAAGCTCTTAAACATATTTAAATTTTAATGTCTAAAAAGGCTGTATAGGCTAAGTTGGAATTAAATAAAAATTCAAAATTAATCTCATAGTTAAAAAACAAACACTACATAAAATCTTAAATACACCTGCATGGGCCCCGACATTACGTTGAATGCTGAAATTCAAGTGTTTGAGGATGCTGCGTGGGTTACTTTCTAGTTTAATCTTAGGATTGGGTCCGGGTTAACAAAACCTAAAAACTTATAATAAGAGTTTCAAATCAATGAAATATCTGAGAAACTGATTCTGTCATGTAATAGTAGATCTAATCCTCTGTTAGCAGCTAAACGGAGTTGACAGGATTTAAAGCTTTTAAACATATTCTAATTAATCAATTTTTAAGTAGCAATCTAAAACTGTTTAAATGGAATTCTTTTATTAAAAATTTAAATCAAAACTCAATCTATCCACCTTCCGCAATAGTTTATTGCGGGTGATAAATTAAGAAAACTCTAGCTCATAAATGAGTCAATGTCAAATCAAGTGTTCTGCTATGTTCACTCTCAATTAATCTCTTGCCAGTAAGGATGTGGCCCGCATCCTCTCACTGTGTGGTTTGGCCAATAGGCTCCATAGATAAAGTAGTTATAACCAGAGTCCTCTGATCGGATGGTTTGGCCAGTCCGGCTCCATTATATTACGATCACGATCGTAGCCCGTATGCTCCCCAATGGCTCTGTCCTTTGTGTTGTGAATCATAGGGTATACTTGATAGGGAAAATAGCCCTTTGTTAGCTAATGTAGACTTAAGACTGTCTCCTTAGACAAACACCACCCCAGGTCTACAAGGTTTCTTGGACGACGTAACCCATGTGTTGCTGATGAGGATCATTCTGTCAGGTTGTGTTGACTACCTCCTCTGACTAAGTAGACTAGGGACCACAACTTCCCGGGATGACGAAACCATGGGATCTAAATCGGACACATCATCATTGCCCCAACCATCCAGTTTAAGCTGAAATGATGAATTTTATAATCTAAATTTTGAAACTCCACATTGCTACTACTATACGCTACATTCAATGATCTAATGACTAGCCTTAATCGAAAGTTCTCTCTCACTTACTAGGAGGGGTAATTAACTATAGGGGCTTGCCTCTAGGAAACCTGGAACCAGATCTAAAGTCCTCGCAAAATGAGGGCAAAATCTCTGGGTAGTGTCTTATCTACTATTCCATCTTCCTTCTGAAAATTACATCGACACTTTAAAACTACTCTTTTCATCGAAGAGGTCAGTGGCAAATTTTCGGAGCCCACGGATTTCTAATGACTCCGCTAGGGATAGGATTGTCTTTCCATCTTTGACTAGTCGAATTTGAGCTATAGTAGTAGTAAATCATGATAAAAATTGAAATATAAAATCAATTATTAATGAAACTAAATCTAAGCTAATTATGTCATTATGACTAATCTACTTGTTCTTTATATCGATGGATCTTCAGAACATGTTGTTCATCATACAGCTAGGTCATGGAGCCAACATCCGTCTAGCTAGCACTATTATTAATACTGGAGATGTTGGAGCTACTATTCAATTTGATAGTGTAGACTTCCCAGCCATCACCGCTATAAATAACCCTCCACCTGAAGCATCTGCATATTGTACACACCAACATGTGCAAAGGAGGAGGACAATTGGAATGACCACTACTACTACTAAGGTTCCTCAAAAGAGAGCCTTTGTACTTAAAATATTAATTCATTTTGAGGTGCCAGTCATGAAGAGAACCTTCACTGGGTAGAAAGTTTCAATCATATCTATGAATGCAATAACCCTGTCAGTTGAATCTTTCGCACTATGAAGGTATGATACTGAAGCCTCATCTTCAGAGAAAAATTGGGTAGAAGGCAAAGGAGAAGAAATACTAAACTGCAAGCTCAATAGCTACTGTTTGAATCACAAGTCATACAACCAACCTTACAACCAGAAGTGAGCATTTATACCCTATAATAAATTTAAAAATTTTGAGATGTGTGAAAAGGAATAGCTCTACTCGTAATGTTAAGTGGTATTTTTGGGCTTAACAATAGTAGCTTCAACCTTTCTGAAGAAACAACATGAAACTCTATCAACTCGAGCACATAAAGTTTTGAAGGTTGTTAAGGAAAAATGTCTTATGAAGAACATGCATCAAATATCAATTATCAAATTAGCTAAAAATGCTCCACTACAAAAGCTACAATCAGTGGTAATAAGAGCTCAAGGCCATTCTAAGCAATTCCTACATGGTGAGCATCGGGGCGTGATACCTAAATCGCATGTTCGGGAATCCGTTATCGCAAGGTCCTGGTAGAAAGAAAAATAAATATGGAGGCCAAAGCCTTGAGAAGTAGCGACACAGAAGCTCCTTCATCTGGAAGCAAGCTAACCTAGAGACAACAGAGAAAGAGAAATGTTGAACTACGTGCTCAATAGTCATTATTCAAGTAAAAATTATACAACCAGCTATGGAACCAGAAGCGGGTGTTCCAACCCATAACAAGTTTGACAACCTAAGATGGGTAAAGTAGAACAGATCTACTGGTCAAATCAAGCAGTCCTTCTAGACCCGACAATGTCAGGTTCCAACTTCTCTAGTGAGGAAACTCAAAACTGTATATGCAAGAGTGTATCGGGTCCTTAAAGTTGCTAAGAAGAAATGACTGATGAAAAGAAAATATGAAGGTCCTATCCTTAGGGAGACTAGAGTTACTCCTCCAAAGAGACCTCCTCTTACAGCCCTGAAAAAATGTATACTAATTCAAGCCTAACACGGTGAGCATCGATGCGTGACACTTGGACCACATGTCCAAGAATCTGCCGTCGAAAGGTCCCGACAAATATGTGAACAAATTTGGAGGCCAAAATCTCAAAGTGATATTCTCTTACAAATAGACAGCAGTGTAACATCTAGACTGTACTCCCACAAAATTCACTCCTCATGCTAAAGTATTTAGAGCTGAAGTAGTCTTTCCACTTGAAGTTGAACTACCTTTACTCTAAGTAGTCATTCAACACAATCTCACTCAAGATGAGAACATCTTTCTATGGATTTGAGAATTTGATGGACTTGACGAGGTCAGACACCAAGCTCAACAAAATCTAGAAGTCTACCGAGCAAAGATATCTAAAAGCTTCATCATTATATGTTATCTCACAAGATTACCCTCATCTCGAGGATTGATCTGCTGAAGTACTTGATGACAAGACCAGCATTGATAGGTCGCTTAGCAAGATGGGCAGTATTACTTTTGTAATTTAATATCATATATGTTCCGCAGAAAGCAATGAAAGGACAAGTCTTAGCAGATTTTCTTGCTGCACATCCCATCCTTGCGGACTCTTCTCTTAATGACGATTTGTCCGATGAGAAAATTATGCTCATTCATGAAAGAGAAAAATCATAAATTTGGGAAATGTACTTTGATGGAACCTCATCGATCAAACAAGTTCAACATCTAAATTTCCCAAGAGCAAGAGTAGGAATCAGCATCGTCTTCATAACACCAGAATGAGGGATAATGAGACAGTCATATGGATTGACCGAGCCAAGAACTAATAATGAAGCTAAATATGAAGCATTAGTGGTAGGTCTAGAAGTCATAGGCATTCAGAACTTGCATATTTTTGGCGATTCTCAGCTTATTATAAATCAAGCACTTGGCATCTATAGAATAAACAAGCTTGAGTTAGCTTTCTCTCATAAATGAGTTCTTGAGCTTATGAAGCAGATACCAAATATCACTCTAACTCGAGTCTCCCGATCTAAGAATAGTAAAGTTGATTGCTTGGCAAATTCAACTAAGGAAATGGTAAGTATGAATGGTGATTATGTCATGATTGGCATATTTACTGACGAGTTCTAGAGCCAATAAAGTATCAATCCCCACAGGTAGAGGGGTTACCAAATTCAACACAACAGGATGCGACTCTGATTGCTCCTCATACTCTCCAAAATCAACAAGAAGTTGTACCAAGAAGAGCTAAGAATGATATTACCTCAGAAAAGCAGTATGAAGCTTTTATTATAGAAGAGCAACATGATTGGCGGCAACCCTTCATCGACTACTTTAAAGAAGGCAAATTACCAAGTAATAAATCACTAACAGCTCAAATTGAGAAGAGAAGGATATGCTATACTTTCATCAATAACACTTTATATCGTAGATCCTTTGAATAAATGTGGTTACGATGCCTAAATGTAGATGAAGCTAGCAAAATGATGGTTGAAGTTCATGAAGGACTTTATGGTGCACATCAGTTAGGTCCCAAGATGGCAGTAAAGATCAAAAGGATGGGTTATTATTGGCCATCTATGGTAAGAGACTGTATTAATCATGCTAAGAAGTGTCATGAATGTCAAGTACATAGGAATCTCATCCATCAACCTCCAAATCCATTACTGCCAACAATAGCATCTTGGCCATTCGAATGCTGGGGTACAGATGTAATTAGACCAATTGATCCATCATCGTCAGCTGGACATCGCTTCATCCTAGCAACGACTGGCTATTTTTATAATTGGGCTGAAGCTGCTCCATTTAAGGAAGTTACTTCTGACTGAGTGATCAACTTCTTCATGCATAAAGTGGTCTATAGATTTGGAGTGTCATGCCGAATAATTTCTGATAATGGCATGACCTTTAAAAGTGCAAAGATTTATAAATTCATCGATTGACACAAAATTGATTGGCGATACTCTTCAATATATAATCTAAGAGCGAATGGTTTGGTAGAGGCTTTCAACAAGACATTGGTCAAACTGCTCAAGAAGATTCTCACTAAAAATAAAAGAGAATGTCATACCAAGGTAGTAGAGGCTCTATGGGCGTATCGAACTATTTACAAGATGCCGACTAAAGCCACTCCCTATTCATTGGTATTTGAAACTGAAACAGTTCTTTCGCTTGAAGTTGAATTGCCTTCACTTCGAGTAGCCATCCAATATAGTATAACGGAAGATCAAAATGCCCGCTTAAGAATGGAGGAACTCGATGCGCTTGATGTAGTTAGATTGTAAGCTCATCAAAATCTAGAAGTCTATCGAGCAAAGATGTCCAGGGCTTTTGACCATACGGTGCGGCCTCGAACATTCCAAAAAGGAGAATTAGTCCTAGTGCTGAGAAGACCAATTATTCCTATTCAAAAATTTGGTGGCAAATTTGAGCCTAACTAGGAAGGCCATTTTGTCATTGAAAAAGTATACCAAGGAGGGGCATACCAACTCATCGACTTAAAGGGTGAAAGATTAATGCCGCTAATTAATGGTCGATACTTAAAAAAGTACTATACTTGACAACCACATTCTCAAGGTATAATAGAAATCCCTCCAAGACATGGGAAATTTTTTTAGTATATCTATTTAGGTTGACATCGTGCTTCATGCTGAGATCCCTAAATAAATATACTCCATATGAAGAACTTTTTCGTGATAATTCCCCTGTTACACAAGGGGTATTTTTAGATTTTTATATATGGATAGAATCAATGGTGTATGTTAAAATCTCCTTTAGAGTACATCAATTCAAATATGGATGTATTTGTATATTTTCATCTTAAAAATTCTCTTAAATGTACTTTAGAATTCCCCCTGCAAGACAGGGGCATTTTTTTAGTTTATATTAAGTTAATTTAAGTTGACATCGTGTCATGAGACGAGATCCTCAAATATATTCTGATTCAAGTTGACATCGAGCGTTATGCCAAAATCCCTAAATATATCTATAATTATCATTGTTAAGTTACATGTACTTGCAGGAACAAAAAGAGTATATTTCTATGCATGAAAGGATAACCCTAAATGACAAGAAGTCTATCTCTCAGATTTTCCAAATTTTGGAGGTCAAGTCAGAAGAACTCCCAATTTTGGAAGCTTTAATCAATTAAGTTAGAGAAACATCAATCTCTACATCCTAAAGTATTGGACACAAATAGGTTCTAAAGGTCGGACTCAACAAGCTCACAAATGGCCGAGTTGTTGACACTCTATTCACTCAACAAGCTGCAAGAAAAGGTCGTAGTGAAAGAGCCCCCGTTCATCAGTCTGATGACAAAACCACCAACCTACTATAGCTTAAGTCGAAGATTTGAGTAAGTTCTAAAGGTTGAACTCAACAAGCCCAAATATGGCTAAGTTGCTGACACTCTCCTCACTCAACAAGCCACAAGAAAAGGCCATAGTGAGAGAGCCTCTGCTCGTCAATCTAATGATGATAGCTATTCAATCTCAAATGAGATCCAACTTAGTGATTACAAGCAACCAGGATCCATGAGATCTCTCTACTTGATCGATAGATCAAGGCGATCTGAGGAAACGCCACTAAGGGCCTCAAATCAATCTTCATATTACCGGCAAGGTTATATTTCAATCTATTCTCAAATGATCTGATCAAGCTCAAAGCACAGATCAAATCCTATCTACTCATCAAGTCCATCAAAGCAAAAAGCACAAGACCTAGGAAGCAATTTCATAGTTTATACAAAGCTGATGGTCGAACTAAAAATTGATTATTTAGTCTAAAACATGTTGCTAGACTAATAACTCAATTTTATATAAGTGGAAGGCTGGGTCATTTATATGTATCCTTCAATGAATCCATCAAAGCAACAAGCACAAGATTCACAGAGTGCATACACTTCGTGACAAATCAATAGGGACAAATCAAGTCAGTATTTCATCAAATCCGTCAAGCTCGAAGTTAGGACAGAAGGAATTTTAAATCTGATCAAGCATGGATAAATCGATTCCCTAGCGGAGTCTTTCATCAAAATAAGTAAACAAATTCCTCCATCAAACCCAACCAAGCATGAAGCCAAGGTCGGAGGAAACTCAAATCTGTAAGGATATAAAAGAAAGAGATCTTCAACATAGCCATTGAAGCAGATAGTAAATGGTGTAAGAACTCTTATCTATCCGACAAGTTGATTCTAACAAATCGGTCAATCCCCGTCATTTAGAATGTCTTGAATAAGGCGGCGTATTAATGACAAATCCTATCAAAGCTCTATAAGCTATTGCAATCGAAGCTAAAATGATCCAAGTTCTATGGCCAACCCAAAGGGTCAATCAGTTTGCAACAAACGTGACTCGTTCCATATGTGAATCACATTTGTTGGCAGGCATTTGTTGTCCTCAACATATATGCCATAAGTTAAGTCAAATCCACAAAATGAATTAGACGAACTTCGGAGGTGATATGCACAAATTGAGGCTCAAAATGCACTAGATGTCTCTAAAAATGATTAAAATGACCTCCGATCAATGAACGGACTTTGTCATCGCATTCAGAATGTCAAAATTGATCAGAATATAAATATTGCAAAATCTAACGAGCAATTATTTAAGCGCTCAAGCTATCAATGTGTCGATATGCATATCAGAGTCGGGAAGTTATGACGATGTCCAAATAACCTTCGTTCATGAAATTAATCATGTCGTTAGCTCCAAAATATTGAAAACTATCAAATAAAATCATATGCGCTCAATTTGGATGAGTCTGTGCAAAATATCGAGTGATTTGAAGAGATAGCGCAAATTGAGGCTAAAATGCATAGGATATCACCGAAATTAACTCAAATGACCTCTGATTGATGAACGGACTTCGCCGCCACGTTCAAAACATTAAAATTATTTAGGATATAAATATTGCACGACTTGATGATCAACCGATCAAGCGCTCGAGTCATCAACGTGTCTACATGCATATCGAGGTCAGGAGGCATCAACGTAAGTCAAACAACCTCCGATCATGAAATTGATCATGTCATTAACTTCAAAATGTCAAAATCTATTAAGTGAGACTATTTACACTCAATTCGGATGAGTCTTTGCGAAAATCGAATGGTCAAAAGTGGCGATGAGCATTTTGAGCTGAACTTGATTCAATTTGGCACCGACTCGAACCAAACAGCCCTCGATCGCAAAACGGACTACTTCATTGCATTTAGAACAATGGAATTACCTTAAATCGATACATATATATACATATATATATATATATATATATATATATATATATATATATATATATATATATATATATATATATATATATATATATGCATTTACCGGCGTAAAATTCACATTAAAACCCTTTAATAAATTTAAAAATTAATTAAAAAATTCCTAAATTACCCCGTGCTCAACCGCTCCCCCCAATTTTCAATTTTTTGAAAAAACTATCAAAAAAAATAAAAAGAAAATAAAATTGAAACAGAAACCACTCCCCCCATTCTTGCCTCTTAATTCTCTCCCACTCTACTCTCCCCATCCGATTCTCTCTCTTACGTCGGAAAGAAGAAAAGAAAAAAAAGCAAGTTAATTCTCTCTCCCGCTCTCGTTTCCATGATTTTTCGTTATTTTCAGGCCATCCCGCGGATCCGTAAAACCCACCTCTAGCGATCCCGCTTTGCCGACCAGATTATGCGCGGGCGTTCTGACCCATCACCCGCTGGACCGCTCTCCACTGCTGACTCCGCCAAGGCTCCCAACCCGGCTGCAGACTCCACGACGCCATGCACCGACTGACACGCCGCTGCGACCTGAAGCCCTGCGGCCAAGGCCCCCATGACCTTCGAGGCTATTCCGCGACTCCATGTACAACCTGTTGCTGTTTGGCCAGTTCGCTTACACCGCTGCCACCTTAGTCTGTATCCCACAAAGCCCGACTCTCTCGCTTTCTCGTCCAAACCCCATTGCCGATCCTGTCTGACCTGATCTCACGCTAGCTCACCGCCATCTCCTACAAAATCATGCCATCACAGAACCATCACGCATTAATCCGCTTTCTCAGGAAACCACAACCTCCTGAATCTGCTCGCCCTTACAACCCGTCCAACACACCTCCTTCCTCTAATTCCCACGCCCACTGTGTGTCCCACCAGCTCTCACTCCACCATCAAGAACCTTTCCCATCCCATTTTCATAGGAGAAAATATCATTTTAATTGATCGACATGCGATCTGCTTATTGCGTTGCTTGAAAATCGGAAAGAATATCATCAACATGCAATTCTTCCTTCGATTTCGGCCGCTTTCCTGCTTTAGCTTTAGTCCCATTTTGTTATGAAATCGAGGAAGAATATCACAACAAGTGAATTCTTTTCGATTTTCCGCTTCCTCGCTTTATCCGCTTTTGCTAACCAGAATCGGGAAGAATATCGTCAACAGGAGAATTCTTCCTTCGATTTTCTACGTCGCTTCCCTCGCTTTAGCCATCCTATTTTTACTGCACCACAAATTGCGAAAGAATATCCGACACCACAGCCTATGTTTTCATCTTGTCGAGCCTATATATATGTTTGTGTTTCTTTTTGGTTTGAAGACCTCGTTCAGGCACGAGAAAAAAAAATATTGTGGTGTCACAAGACACCGCCTATGCTCTTCATACGAACACTTATTAGATGTCGCTGACCTAAATGCTACCAAAATTTCGTCTAATTTCCAGACTTAGAAAAAAAAGGGGGGGATGAATATATATTATATTGCATTTCTGTTTAAATACCTGGCTCAACAGCACGAGATGAAAATCGGCTATGGTCAAGACACCGCTACACTCAATATGGGCATACCGGTAGCCAAAATACTGATGTAGCCCCACACCTGAGATGACATTAGAGGTCACCAAAATTAGCCAACTTTTTGACTTAGAAAAATGGGAGAGTAAAATATAATTTAAGAATGCTATGAGGAAACTTGCAACTAATTTTAAATGAAAGGTGTCAAACAAGAAAAAAGGGGGGAGCCTTTAAAGTAAATTTTGAAAAGAATAGAACATTCATTTAAAGTGCAAGTTGGGGAAGCTAATAATAAACTCTCAAAATTTTGAGGCTAATATTAAACTCACAAACTTTGGGAGGTCGATTAAACTCACAAACTGGGAGGCTAATATTAAACTCACAAACTCTAATTGCAATTCTCAATAGCTTAAATTGAGGGTAAAGTTTCTTCTTATAAATTCTTCAAAATTAAACATGAGAATTTGGGGACTAATGCCAAACTCATAATAAACTTGCAATAAACTCAAAATCTAAGATGAATCTAAAAAATAATTCTATAATGAATGTGGAGGTGAAATGCTAGCTAATAAGCATGAGTAGGCTAAAGCAACAAACACTAAATCATAATTTATCAATTGATGTAAATTGAGCATAATCAAGTTGGGAAGATTACAAAAGCTCAGAAACTAAACGTAATATATTAAACTACAATCTAAATCAAAATATCTTCAATAAACCTCAAAATGTAGGCGATATTAAATCAAAATCTAAAAAATCTGTGGCTTCCTTCAATCAAAATTAAATCAATCTAATTATGATGTTCAAAATTAATGATTTTATCAATTGATGAAATTCTATATAAATATCATGTGCTTCACAGATTCAATTTAATCTTAAAATCTACAGACTAAATTGGAATTAAATGAAAATACAAAAGTAATCTCATAACTCAAAAATAAAAATGACATAATGTCTTAATACACCCGCATGGGCTCCGACACTATGCTGAATGCTTAAATTCAAGTGTTTGAGGATGTCGCACGGGTTGCATCCTGGTTTAGTCTTAGGACTAGGTTCGGGTTAACGAAACCTAAAAACCTATAATAAGGGTCTCAAATCAGTGAAATATCTGAGAAATTGATTATGTTAGGTGGCAGTAGATATAATCCTCTAAGTAGCCTAAACGGTTGTGTCTAAAGCTCTTAAACATATTCAAATTTTAATGTCTAAAAAGGCTGTGTAGGCTAAGTTAGAATTAAATAAAAATTTAAAATCAATCTCATTGTTAAGAAACAAATACTACATAAAGTCTTAAATACACCCGCATGAGCCCCGACCCTACGTTGAATGCTAAAACTCAAGTGTTTTAGGATGCTACGTGGGTTGCTTCCCGGTTTAGTCTTAGGACTAGGTCCGGGTTAACAAAACCTAAAACTTATAATAAGAGTTTCAAATCAGTGAAATATCTTAGAACTCATGTAACAAGATGATAATCATAGTTGCAGAACTAGCGAAGTTCAGATCTAAAGCTTTTAAACGTATTCTAATTAATTAATTTTTAAGTAGCAATCTGAAACTGCTTAAATAGAATTCTATCATTAAAAACTTAAAACAAAACTCAATCTATCCACCTTCCGCAATAATTTATCGGGAGTGACAAATTAAAAAAACTCTAGCTCACAAAGGAGCCAATGTCAAATCAAGTGTTATGCTATGTTCATTCTCAATTAATCTCTTGCTAGTAAGGACGTGGCCCGCATCCTCTGACTGTGAAATTTGGTTAATAGGCTCCACAGATGAAGTTCTTAAGATCAGAGTCCTCTGATCAGGTGGTTTGGCTAGTCCGGCTCCATTATATTACAATCACGACCGTAGCCCGTATGCTCCCCAATGACTCTGTCCTTTGAGTTGTGAATCATAGGGTATACTTGATAGGGCAAACATCCCTCTGTCAACTAAGGTAGACTTAAGACTGTCTCCTTAGACAAACACCACTCCAAGTCTACAAGGATTTCGTGGATGACGTAACCCATGTGTTGCTGATGAAGATCCTTCTGTCAGGTTGGGTTGACTACCTCCACTAAAGTAGGACCCGAACGGGATGACGGAATCATGGGATCTAGATCGGGCACGTCATCATTGCCCCAACCATCCGGTTTAAGCTGAAATAATAAATTTCATAATCTAAATTCTGAAACTCTACATTATTGCTACTATACGCTACGCATTCAGCGATCTAATGACTAGCCTTAATCAAAAGTTCTCTCTCACTTACTGGGAGAGGTAATTAACTATAGGGGCTTGCGCCTATAGGAAACCTAGAACTAGATCTAAAATCCTCTCAAAATGAGGGTGAAATATATAGGTAGTGTCTTATCTACTATTTCATCTGCCTTTTGATAATTACACCGACACTTTAAAACTACTCTTTTCATCGAAGGGGTCGGTGACGAATTTTCGGAGCCCACAATTTACAATCAAAATTATATATATATATATATATATATATATATATATATATTTAACTAATTTTTATTTATTCGATTTATTCGATTTATTCGGTTTATTCAGTTTAACCAATCTTTAAAAAAAAAATTGAACCAAAAATTGAAAATCGAATAACTAGGCATTTACAACCAAAACCAAACGTGAGATTTAAAACCGAACCAAGCCGACCAAATAACGTCAGTTTGGTTTGATTTTTTGGTTTGAACCGATTAGTGCACACCCCTACTCTCCATGTAAATTGCTCCCTAGACCAAGCCTTAGCTTGCAAATTTCAGTTTGGTCATTCTCCGGCTTCCCATCACCAAAAAAGGCGAGTGTGGGCTCGATTTGGATCGCCTCGAGCCATAGAACGTGTGTGTGTCTTCAATTTGGGGTGAAATCCCCTCCTTTGGATTTCACCATTTGAGGAGCTCGGTTTTGTACTATTCACCACCCTTTTGGTGGTCAATTGGTTGAGGGGAGGAATTGAAACTTTTTCTTTAACTCAAGGGAGTGGTTTGGAATGAATTTGGAGAAGCCTCAAGGTTTCCTTTTGATTTTCCCTTTGGTACCCTCTCTCTCTCCTCTTCCTCATTCATTATTTTCTTTCCTTAGAGAAGCCAAATCCTAGTTGGCTTTTCCTTGCTTGATTGCCTCCTTCACTTGAAGGCAGCCATCTTTCATTAGGATGTGATATGGGATGAGAATGGGAAAAAGTGGAAGAAGGAAATTAGCATTTTCCTTTCTTCCCATTTTTCATTTTTTAATTCCCCTCTTTTTATTTTGCTATTATTATTTCCATGAAATATGACATTATCATCTTAGTTTGGACTAAAGTATGATATGCTCAAAGTAATCTCAAAATGGATTTGAGATTAGATTTAATTCCATTTGAATTGTCTTAGGGAATTTGAATCCAACCAAGTGCTTTGATTTTAGCTTGATCCAATTCAAAATCAACTCAAGGATATTTTTGAAATTAAATATAATGTTGACTTTTAATCATCTTGAATTGATGATTATTGATTGTTGATTTGATTAATTGATTTTGAATTTGGATGCTTGAGTTGATCCTGCCTAAGCCAAATAGGTTATATCCACACCAAGGTGAATTCCTTAGGTCACTAGGCATAGTGTCCTAAGCATTGAATCAGGAGAATCCTATTTGAGATTAGGATCTCCTAATTAATAAATTAATCTCATCCAAAAATGAGGTCAACAACCACCTTTGCATCATTGATTTAATCATTAAATGAAATTAAAAATATTAGATTAAGTTTCTCTAAAAATTAAATGTCATTTAATAATGCCTAAATCTAACTTTAAATACTCTTTCAATCACAAAAAGCCTATTATAAAGGGAGGGCGGTGGGGTCCACACAATTCTTATGTATTTAAATATCAAATGCTTAATATTTAATTCTTATATATATAATATCTCAATATTTAATATCGCATATAAAATATTATCATCATTAACTTTTTTTTAAATGAAATTCATTTTTTTTAGTATAGTAAAGTATTTGATAAGTAAACTAATTGTCAAATTTTTAGCATTAGATTTGGAAGCAGGAAATCAAATTTTGAGAGCTAAGCTGGGGACATTTAGGAGCACCCATCTATGATTTGAGATTGAAGTTGCTAAAATGAGATGTTTAGTTGTTCTTTTCATGAGGAGCAATTGAATTAGGTGTCACGAGAGGGAATTGGGAAGAGAAGAGAGTGTGGTTCTCCTAAGTCCTCTGTCGTACAACGAAAAGGCAAGGTGAGAAAATTGTACCTTTGCATTCCATAGCCATAACGAGATGAGCAAGGAAGAGGAGAGCTATGGCATTTCCATGATTGCTTTGTGATCGTGGGAGGGAAAAGTTTTGCAAGAACAGAGTTATGCAAGCGCACTCACGTGGTTAATTTGATGGAATTGAATTTTTTGGGTGGTATTTGAGTAAAATTTAAATTTAATGTGAGAAATATATAAATAACTAAGTTTTTTTTTATAAATCAATCATCCAATATATATGTATTTATGATCTAATCGCATTCTTTATTAATTTTTTTGAACTATCGTATTCATATATTTTTTAAGATGTGATAGAAAAGTTTCACTTAAACTTAAAGAAAAATTTTATAAGATGGTGGTAAGACCTGCGATGACTTATGGTGCAGAATGTTGGCCAATAAAAGAGAAGCATAAGACTAAGTTAAGTGTTACTGAGATGAGGATGCTTAGGTGGATGAGTGGCTTTACTCTTCGAGATAAAATGCGAAATGAGTATGTTCGGGAAAAAGTTGGAGTAGCTCCGGTGGCAGATAAGATTAGAGAGAGTCGCCTTAGATGGTTTGGCCATATAAAACGTCGGCCATCCGATGACCCGATTAGGAGATTAGATGCATTAGATTTGCTTTATATTAAGAAAGGTAGAGGTAGACCTAAAAAGACTTGGTTAATATGTATAAAAAATGACCTTAATATACCTGAATTAAATGAGAATTTGTCAAATAATATGACACAATGGAGACGAAGGATTCATGTAGCCGACCCTACTTAGTGGGATGAAGGCTTGTTGTTGTTGTTGTTGTTGTATTCATATATTTTATATGTATCATGATTAAATACCATAAAAAATATGATTAAATTTTTTTATGAATTTTAATATTTAATCTTTATCAATTAAATAAAATAATTCAAATATTGATAGTCAATCGGGTTAATCTAATGAGCCTAAGATCTTATAATTGATTTATTTGATCCAAATGCTCAAAATCAAATGATCAAAAGAATCATTTATTTTTTTAAAAAAATCTATAAATTTATTTTCACATGAACCAAAACTAAGTGAAGGGAGCCAAGTGAAGATAAACATTTCAAAAGAAGAGGAAACTAAAGTATTAAAATTGATTACAGTAATTTTAAGCAAAAAGGAAGAGTCAAGCAAGCAAGATAAAAAGGAAAAGCAAGAGTCCAAGAAAAAATTAAAAAAGAGTCCAGCAAAAGAAGAGAAGATCAAGCAAGGAAGAAGAGGAAGAATCTAGCAAAGAAGCTCAAGCTTGAAGATCCTCAAACAAACGCACTCGTTCCGGTCATCACCATCACCATCCACTTTCACCAATTGTCCGCTTACATCTCCACCTGCGAATTTATCGTTTTACATAGGATTTTTTCATATGCAAAGAATCTTGTATAGACTGTATCAAATAGATATATAGTATTTTTAATAATTTTTTCTTTTTTTCGCTAAATTATTTGCTTGTTCAGCTTTTAATTTTTTTGATTTTGAGGCTAATAACTTTCACTCTTTGTTTTAACACACAATATGTATCATGATTAAATTGAGAATTTTATAAAATAAAAATATGAATTAAGTTTTTTTTATTATGAATTTTAATATTTAATTATCAATTTGAAAATTAAGAATGAAATTATGATTTTATATAGAATAATTGATTGTAGACTAAAAAAAATAAAAAAAAAATGTATTTATGAATTTTTCAAAAAAATTATTTATTTTTTTCTCGTAGATCACTTGGAATTGGTAGATAAGTGTGCATTATTTGGTTTTAACCAATAAATCGATAAGTTATGAGTAATTTGTTCGGTTTGAACAATTTGGTAAATCTTTAGCTAAATGATTAATATTTTGAATAAAAATTTTTAAAAAAAATAAACGGAGTTGCGCGAATCAATTTTTTAAAATGAGAGATTATCGATCTCTAGACTTCTTTCGTTCTCTATACTCTCCAGATCCGGATAATGCCGCTTCAATCGATTCGATTCGCCTGATCGCCTGATCCATTATTTTTGAATAATAAAAGGTATTTTCTATTTTTCAAAATAAATGAGTGAAATGCATTTGTGATATGTATTTTAGTATTTTAGGATATATATTGTGGATCTAATTTTTGTGTCATTAATTATTTCTTAAATTTTTAGTTATCACCTTTTGATTGTAAGGATCTTTTCCTTGTCATGTTTGAAATAGATTTTGGTTTTGTATCTTAATAAATTTTATGAATATGTTGACATAATTAGTAAATGTTATTGATTAAATGTTTTAATCGATAAAATATTTGACAAATTAACTTTTTGTCTCTTATTAGAAATAATTTCTTTAGTTAAAATGCGACATGATCACTTTTGAATTGGTAATTCAATAAAGTTACTTATATATTTTATCTCAATTAATTTAGATTTAACCGTCTAAGAATTTGGGTTTAAATCTTAGAATGTATGATATGTGAGTTTGATATTAAAATAACTCAAATAATAATAAAATGAATAGCATGAATTTTGGAGTTGCATAGCTATGAAGTTGTTTATCATGTTTTTATGATTCAAGATAATGGTCTTTCCATAAATTTCAGGTCTCTATCCCATGCGTCTTAAGTATCGTGCTTGTTTGAAACAATTTAAAAAAACCAAGATTCCGCTTGTCAAGAAGCTATAGTGGAAGAGGGAAGCTTCTTAATAATTTTCACGTGAAAAGATCACCAACAAAAGAGTGAGAAAAAAGAAGCATCCGATTTATCAAAAATTTATTGATAGTGTTTTCTTTCAAATTCTTCTAGATAATTAAATGATAAGGTTTATAATAATGCATGTTTTGAAAAGATAATCATTATAAACATATTTAAAATAGCAATAAATAAAAATAAGGTTTCTAATAATGCATGTTTAAATAGAAAATGCGCCAAACAATTCACTAGAATTAAGCATGATGCGGAATTTCTTGAAAGATTATAGACAAATCACAACGCTTTTATATTCTCATTAATTCTAACTTACCACTCATTTTATAGTAGAATCAAATATCATTTAGTATGCCATCTAAATTATTTTGAAGGCAAATCATAAATTATTGTCATTTGTATTTTCAAGATAACCATTAATTTCTAACTAAAATAGGTATTCATTTCCGCCGTACAAATGTGATTCAAAAATGAGTTCAAAAGCATATATGTATTATATGAACTTAGGTGATGATTTCTTCGCGATATTGGCAAAAATCGCCCATATTAATTTCTCGCTAATTTTAAGATGTTATCAATCATGGGTCTAAACTGATTGAGATTAATCTCATGTAAGTTTCGTTGGTGTAAGTTTCATTGCTACAATGATCTATGGTCATCATGCCATTAACCTATGTCGATATGTTGAAATTGAAATGAAACAAATCGTCATCAAGCATGATTTCTTGAATGATGAACATGAAACTTGAACACCTTCACAAGGACCACATCATGTAATTTGTTTGAAGCTTGTTTATCTTCAAACTTTCACATTAATGCACAATATTTATATATGCGGCGAAGATGTGACATATCCTCTATCCGCTACTATATTGCTTCAACTTCCGTAACATGGATGAGTACCATTGATGAGGTCTAGAAATATAGGATACAAAACAATGCTGTAATGAGTTGCAATGCAGGTGAGATATGAAGAAAATTATTCAAATCTCAACAATCGATATTAAGAGATTACTCAAACATGCATTTGAGGAACACATGTTTAGTAACAATGAATTCGTCAAGCTCAATCACTCAACAATGAGATGAAGAACACTTTGATGGTCTCATCAAATTTATTTTCTTAGAAGATAATTTTATTGCCAGACCTACTTGGAATGTGTTTTGTGATAAGAGACACCTAAATTTACGGTGCTTGGTCAATCGAAATAACGTGGAATATATCACATGTGATTCTAATAAGTCAAGGTTCACCACGTTCCAAATAATCTAACAGCCATCTTTGTGGCGTCTCATTTAGCAGAGGCTGTATGGTAATCAAGTTTGTGACACATGTTCATTCAATGTTGAGCTGACATAGGCAATGCACTCCCATTTATTATCATACTTGCTCGGTCCTTGACTTAACTGAAATCATTGGTCAATGGATTCAGTTTGATTTAAATTTCATATACTGGATCGTAGAAAGGCCATACAAAGTATATTTGGCATTGGGAAGAGTCTTCGGATCATATTTGTTTTATGTTTGTTATCCGATACAAAGTATGCTTCTTATTTATCTTACTCATGGTACACACTTTGTCTTATGCAGATCATTCTCGAGGCGCCTCATTACATGACGGTGAATGCTAATTGCCGGTTCATGGATGGACTAAGAGGTTGGATTCGTTTCCATTATACCTCATTTAGATCACCACTCGCTTTGGTGGACGATGGTAACCCACGAACACATTTCATCTATGGTGAGATTCACTTCAGATATAGCCATGATCCTTGGTGACGGATTGATGAACCTCGTTATAGGTTCAACATTTAGTGTACATGGCGAACATGGTATTTTGATGCTACATGAGTATACTGCGATCATTCTACATCGACATCTACGTTTATATGGGGAGCACGCCACATGACTTGCATATTCGGTACTCTTCTTCAAGGATTCATATTTGGATATGTCATGTTGAGTTTTGGATGTCGAGTGTACATCTTACTGTGGATGCTTCTCATGCCGAACAGCCGTAGGTACATCTCAGCCTACCATTATTAGAGGATCTTATTTAAAGTTCGATTTCGGCTTGCACACTTATAAGAAATTTGATGAGGCACAAGACCATTATGGCGATGTCCGCCTCGCTATGGTCGAGAGTATTTACCGTTGGTCGACCATTGCGGTACTCGGTTGAGTTGGAGGTTTGAGTATTGGTTGCATGGAATGAGACTTACCAGATGAAACTCTTCGTGTGGATGAGCTTCGGTTTACAAAGCCTGACCATTTGCACTTTTATTATTATTATTTTTTTAATTTCATACATGACAAAATTATTATATCGTATGATGGGAGCCTTATGGCCGATCCGAAAGTGGCGAGATATATATTTTTCGTCGTGAGATATGGCTATCATTCTGAGTTGGAAGAACGAGTGGTATCTCCATCTCGACATTGGTATCACCGTTGATCGATCTTATGATCCTTCATTTGGTCGATCAAAACGATGTTGGTTTGTTTACCACCATACCACTGGAGGCCATACATGCCATTGTTCTGGTGCGGCTGCATTGACCAAGTGAGTCGGTATATTGGTATTCTGCCTCCATACATGCTTTAGCTCTACCATACCAACCATACATCCTCGTTCTGAGAGAGCGATGGTAAGTCTTAAAAAATTTATGCTATTCATAAATTTATATGCTTAATATACAACATAATTTTTTTCTCCACAGAGGAACATATCTTGGACAAGATATATTCTGCTTATTTTTGGGAGAGATATGGACACCGATTTTCATTCGATCAATACTTACGAAATTATGCAGAAACTTAATAAGGACATGCACATATCGAGATAAAAGATCTATAAAGCTTATTCTATAGATCACAGCTTTTCACCACATGCTTCAGATTATCAGTCCATCGCATCGACACCGGTCATACACTTACCCATATAGCACACCGTACTCCAGAAGGCATGTTATCATTTCATCGGCAGTAGCTCTTCCATGTATCCTCACACATCCCGATACATTACGATGCATCCAATTTTAGTAATTTTCAACAGACCATCGCAGAGATACCGATGCTACCTCTCGATGACACAGTCTTATTTTATATCTATTTTTTAATACGATCAAAGTCTACTAATCAAACAAGATAATTCATAGGTCGACATCAAAAAAAAAAGAAAAAAATACTCCTTATATAAAAAATTAATATAGTCATTATCTTCATATAAAATATACATAATACAAAATTATGTAAAACTTCGGCGAGAGAATCATAAATTATTCTTTAAGTTGAGTTTTTTTTTTTTGTTTTACAAATAGAGCTTATATATAGGGTTCCTTTTGTGCATGTCATATATATATTGAAATTTAAATCATAAATGCAACAAAACTCAGATACATCAAAATTTCTTATGTAAGACGTCACAATCTCAATTCCGGGTCAACATGAAAGTCGTGGCCAATTTCATGCCGATTCAAACGATACCAAGTTCTGAATTCGATAACAAATGATCACGATACACGATCAAAATATCAAAAATTTTTATTTAATAAATTTTTTTATTTAATAAACGGGCGACTGTGCCTATTTCTAAATTTTTTTAAAAACGTGCTTATTCGACTAATTAAGGTTTTAATCATGCTTAGTTTAAAATTTTTGCCTTTGGATTTTGGTTTTAATTAATGAAAACTTTGGTTTTTGGTTTTTGGATCGATTTGCTAAATAAAATTTTAGATGAAATCAAATAAATCAAAATAATTATATGTAATATGATATTATTAATTTATGTATAATAGGCTAATCTATTATACACTTATTTTTATTTATTTTTGAATACTTAGTATATGCTTTTTTGGAGAATCATTATCCAATTTTTTAAAATATTTTGGTCTCAAATATGATAATATGGTTCCATCAATTTCTAAGTTCAAAACATTATTCAAGTATGAAAAATTACGTTTAAATATTTTTTAGCGCATGAAGTAGTTAATTGTATTTTGATTATATTTATATTATTTTGCTTATAGCTTGTTCATTATATAATAAAAAACTTTGCAATTAATTTTTAAATGTAGCCAACTTTGATTTATCTAAAATTAAATCAAAATAATCGAATTAAATTATTATTCGATTTATTTAGTTTTATATTTTATTTAATCGATTTGATTTAATATTTTTAAAAATCCAGTAAAAATTTATCATCTAATTCATTCAAATCAACTAAACGCACACCACTACTGGAACTACTGGAAGACGACGGAATTCTCGAGAAGCCGCTGTCCCCTTCCCTTCCCCTGTATAAATTCTCCTTTCGTTCTCTCGCTCTCTCAACCAAAATCAAGCAAATTTACTGTTGAATTCTAAAATCCTTCGCATCAACGAATTCTATTCACTCAATTTAAAGAACAATGTCGATAATCCTCCGAAGCAACATCTTCGATCCCTTCTCCTTCGACATCTGGAACCCATTCGAGGGGTTGAACTCCTTCGACAACGCCCCTCCGCCTGGGCTCCAGTTACGCGACCCAGGCTTCGGCCTTCGCCAACACGCGCATCGACTGGAAGGAGACGCCGGAAGCGCACATCTTCAAGGCCGATCTCCCGGCATCAAAAAGGAGGAGGTTAAGGTAGAGGTCGTGGAAGGCAGCGTCCTTCAGATCAGCGGCGAGAGGAAGAGGGAGCAAGAAGAGAAGAACGATCGCTGGCATCGAATCGAGCGCAACAGCGGTAAGTTCCTCCGCCGGTTCCGACTGCCGGAGAACGCAAAGGTGGATCAGGTGAAGGCGTCAATGGAGAATGGCGTGCTTAGTGTTGTCGTTCCCAAGGAGGAGGTGAAGAAACCTGAGGTGAAATCCATTGAGATTTCTGGATAGAAAAAGCCGGTTTGTGTCTTGAGTCGCTGCTGTTCTTCACTTGCTTTGTTGCTGATAATTGTGTTATGCCTGTAATAAGTGATCTGCTCAGTTTGCTAAAGATGTGCACTGCTGTCTGTATTACATATGTTCTTAAATAAATATGAGGTGTTGATTACCGGGTTTAAATTCTCTAAAAATTTTCTTATTGTATCCGGATTAGTAAAATGGCGATAATTTCTGTAAAAATCATAATGTTATGACGTATTGATCATCCATTCTTATAAAGAAAATCGATGAAATATTATAGTGAAAATGCTTTGTAGTGCTGTGATGATTATAACATGAGAGAATGCTCTTTAAAAGAGATAATTATGATAAAAATTAGATTGTGATAACATAAGAGTATGGATCTCACTGAAGGTGTTTGCAGCATAGTTCTTTTGTTGAAGGCTTGATTCGGTGATTCAGCCTCTGAATGGCATAATAAAGCATACAGTATAAGCTTTGGTTGCATAAAGGAATTCATCGAAGATTCTAATGATTTCAAAATCTTAGAATTGTTTCCAAATTATTTGCATTAAGGATTGCAAGTGGCTTTGCAAACAAGCACTTGCAACTTTGAAAAAGGAGGGTGAAGTTTTCCAATATTATTTAGATATAATACTATTTTTAATAGGTCGAGTCTTATTATGAGTTCTTTCTTTTCAGAATTTTACTCATAAAAATTTTAATATTTCTTTTATTCTTCTCTATCACTTATGCATGCTAAATTTTTATATAAAATTAAGATAACAATATCAAAATTATTTATTATCACATTGCAACTTCAAAGATCTAAATAGTTTTCAACCCAATTTTTAGACAATTTTTAGTTCAAAATTATTTTATGCCTCTTGAATACTTCGTACTTAATATAATAATGAATGATAGAAAGTTAATCTTTCAATAACTTTAAAATCAGTTTCCCTTAATCAAAATTTTACTTGTATGAAAACCAAGAATTCAACTTTTTTACTTTTAATTAAAAAAAATGCCACAATGTTTTAGTTGAAAATTCATTTTTGATGCTAACAAATGCATCTTAGGGGCTATATTTGAGCTTAAAATTTCTATAAAATAGATCCACAACATCAAAAAAATTATTGAAGTACAAAGACCAACTAATATAATAAAAAAAGAGATATTTATTTCTATTTCTTTTTCATAATTTTAGCATTTATTATCGTTGCCTAAACTGGCATTATTAATTTTCTTGATTTCCCAAAAATTAAAAAAAAAATTAGTTTTAAATTAAATTTTTAACTTTTCCCTTGAAATATTTTCTTACAAAAGTTTTATTAAAATAAATAATTATTTTTGACAAAAAAAAAAACTTTATAGGTGCATGTTATTCTTTGCTTAAAAAAAGTTTTATTTTAGTCTTTAAGGAGTAAGGTTCACCGTAAGAGTGGGTGAAAACTATAGTAACAAACTATTAATTTCTCAAACAAACTATTAATCCCTCTTAATTCCTGTTTCTTTATATTTAAAATAACTTCTAAAGCAGATAGGTCTCTTATTTCTCAAAGTCACAAGACCGGGTCACACTTGCACTAAAGAAACAATTATTTTTACAAAATCTTATAATTATAACTTTAAAAAGATCAGAATATTAATTTTCAACGACTTACAATGACATTTTTACAATATTTATGTTAGATAGATTTTTATTTAAATTCTTTTGGAGATTACAACATTTCTCGTGTTGCTTTGTAATTTTTTACAGTTGAGCTTTGTTGCAATTCCGTTGGTATTAAAATTTAAAATTTAAATTTAATTCATAATAATCACTTCAATTATTATTAACTAGCCCTAGAAGAAATATTTTTTTACGGAAATATGTGTTTCTCCTAATTAGGTGAAGAAAACTTACTCAAAGAACGCCTTAATTTTTTTGAATATTAGGCTCCTTCTCATAATCAGCATTAAATCATTGCTCATTTTTAAAATTTCACTCACCATTTTGCATTTATGTTTTCAAATTCTCACCCAAATATCAAATTCATAATAAATCTCCATCTTCTATTTTATTTTATTTCTATTAAATATATTAATTTGATATTTAAAGAAATGATATGAGTGTTAATTTTATAAATACATAAATTTTAACTGTTATGCATATATGTAATTATCAATTTTTATAAAGTTGATACAAAGGTGATTTACCTCCATAGGCTTTAATATAGAATAGCTATTAAGAAACCTAAAAAAAAAATTGTGATGTTGAAGGCATTGATGTTGATCCTCATGTGTAATTGGTCTTAAAAAATGATTTCGGTGCAATCAATGTTATGGTGCTAATATTATTATAGATGGTTGCAATATAAATTAGATTGCAACACAAGTCTTATCGAATATTGTTGTGATATGTGAGGAGTTACTTGGGCATGACAATTGTGTTGTCATGATCATTACTTTCTCTGACAAAAGCTCACCTTAGAGGGTGATGAGATTATGGTATTTGCATGTGGTTAATTTTATGCTACTATTGATATTGGTTATGCATTATTGTCGATGTTATGCGCTTAAGCATCCATGTGCTATTTACGTTAAAATATATTAGGTGAGTTAAAGATATGCAGGATCATTTGAAGGACTCAAACTATGTTGTCGAGGGGACGATAGTTGGAGGGGTCACTATCATGTGAGTGATATCCTTTTACTACTTAAATGATAGAATTATTTTGTGACAGCAAGATTAGTTATTGTTGTGATTAAACTGTTATATGGGTTGATGTTTGTACAACGCAATACAATCTTCTCTTTTTATTTCAATTAATCTTTTTTAAAGTTGGTGCATTAAATTGATTCAAGAAAAACTCATTTAGTTAGAATTGATAAAGTCTTTTGTGGATGCCTTCGCAATTTTCACAAGAAAAGGAGTTTTAAGAACATCAACATATGAGGATAAGAAGGCTACTCATCTTAAGCTTTCCTTTTCTAAAAGGATGACAAGAGTGCAAGAGAGAGAAAAAAAAAAGGAGCAATAGGTGTATTTGATTAATTTTCGGTTATTTTGCTCGAGAAGTTATTTAGAAAGCAATCAGTTTATTGCCAACCAATTTTTTGATTATTTTAAAAAAATTTACGGTGAAAAGTTGATTTTAAAATAATTATTAGAATGTTGATTATCAAAATATATTATTTAAATATTTTAAAAAAATATTTGTAACAGAGAGTAATTTTTTAAAAAATTATTTTTCTCACAACAGTTTCACAATCAACTTTCTAAAAGATAATAACTGTCTCAAAACAGACACATGATTATATTTTAATATGTGGATGTGACATCATTCTCATTATGATAATGAGTATGACCTTGATAATGAATCTATTAGGTCAAATTTATATCGATTCATCTTACGCACTAGTAGGAGTAAATTATGAGATTTTAATATCCATCGTAAAATTCTCAATATAAAGCAATAAGAATTTATTTTCAAAATATTGATAACAATTAAAACTTATTTTTAAAATAAATTAATTTACTTTAAAAAATAAATAAATATCTAAACTAATCTCTTCTATATTCTATCATCAGACTAAAAATAACCGATTAAATTCTCTAAATATTTAATAATTTGATCCAATTAAATCAAGCTTTCAATACTCCATATGAGCACATAAATCACAGGAGACCTTAAAAAAAAAAAGGTACTAACCCTGCCCGGGCCCAGGCACGGGCCCGTAAACTCTTCCCGCCTGGAAGGAACGGGAAGCTTGATGGTTGAGTACGGACGATTTCTACCCAACCCAGGAAGATGAAAGATTGCTCGAGAAGGCGCTGTCGGCTTCTCTTCCCTTCTATAAATTCCTCATTTCACGCCAACACTTCATCTCAATCAGATTCTAGTGAATACAAGCTCCACTCAGTTCCTTGGTATCATCGAATTCCTTTCAATCGATTAAAAGAACAATGTCGATCATCCGCCGAAGCAACATCATCTTCGACCCTTCTCCTTCGACATCTGGAACCCATTCGAAGGTTCCACCTCCTTCTTCGACAACGCACTCCGCCCCGGCTCCAACTACGCGACCGAGGCTTCGGCCTCGCTAACACACGCATCGACTGGAAGGAGACTCCAGAGGCGCACATCTTCAAGGCCGATCTCCCGTCAAAGGAGGAGGTTAAGGTGGAGGTCGTGGAAGGCGGCGTCCTCCAGATCAGCGGCGAGAGGAAGAGGGAGCAGGAAGAGAAGAACGATCGCTGGCATCGAATCGAGCGCAGCAGTGGTAAGTTCCTCCGCCGATTCCGACTGCCGGAGAACATAAAGGTGGATCACGTGAAGGCGTCGATTGAGAATGGCGTGCTTAATGTCGTCGTGCCAAAGGAGGAGGTCAAAAAACCTGAGGTGAAGTCTATTGAGATTTCTGGGGAGGAAAAATAGAGAAAGCTGGTTTGCGTCTCGAACCGCTGCTGCTCTTTAATGCTTTGTTGTTGATGAGACTTGAGAGTGTTTTATGCGTGTTTTTTTTTCTCCGTGGACTGTGTGATGTTTGATTTAAGCTTCGTTGTGCTATGGAAGTTGTAAGATCGAAATAAAGCTGTTTGTAGAAACAGCCTACGGTTTGAAATAAACAAGCGATGTTTAATTATCTATTTAAGGCAAAGATCTGCTTTCTAATGTTTTGAAGAAAAAAAAAGAATCAATCTTAAGGCGTTGTGTGTTAAAATTGATTAGATTTAAATGATGCACGGCAATAATTGTTTTGATAAATCTATGATAGGTTTGTAAAGTAAATTGGTGCTATTTTTATTTTCCTGAAGGGAGGAATATATATCATGAGCTTAATTTTTAATCTAAGGCTGTTTTAAAGTTTAATTAACAAACTGAGCATTAAATTTTTTTTTTAAATTATGTACAGTAGCCTTTTCAACAGGCAACTGATGCCTATGTAGATTTCACATCAGTGCCATAACTCTTTTTTTTTTAACCCAGTACGAGATCAAAGTCCCGATCTCCTCTTGAGAACGCTGCCTCTCCTCTTCGACACCACCCACATCGACACCCTTCACCGTCAGCTATTTAAATACCGGCCCCTTCCGTCATGGACATTGTTGGCATTTTAGATGGATTTAGGATTTTTTCAATAGCATTTGAAGGTATTTTTTTCAAACATGTTTTTTAAGAAAAAGTCATTCTTTTTTGTGTTTGGTAAATGCTTAGTTGTCCATGGTTTGTTTTAATATGTAATTAGTTAGTTTATATGGTAAATCTATATTGTTGGATTTGAGATTTTAGAGGAAAAGTAAATATTTCAAATAAATCATGATTATGTTAAAATTTATGTGTATGTTTTAAATAAATTATATGTATTTATGTGTGTTTTATGTGTATTTAAAATTAATTTATGTGTGTTTTAAGTATTATATTTGTTGTATGTTTATGTGTTCATTTTGAAGCTATTTGAAATGATTATGATCTAATTACGTGATATGTATATTTCATTATTCGAGATTTTCTAGATTAGGGTTATAATATTCTAAAGATTCATTTACATGTGAGTTAATTGATTTTCCTGATACTGACTTTGTAGATTGCAAAGTATATATGAAGATAACTTCAAGAATTTGTTAGTTTTTAGAGGCATCTCTTACATCTTGGTCTTTTAGGGAACAAAACTCATTATTTCACCATTGAAGTTTATAGGTGTTGGAAATTGTTGCTCGATTGTTTTGTTGAAACAACAATTAGAAGATTTCAGAATTAGACAAGATCATATTTCAAATAAGTGTGACAACTGCATTTATTTATTTTTGAATAAATTACTATTCAACACTTCATTATGGATCATGTAAAAAAGAGATGTTGATATTGATCTTGGTAGTGTCAATTGCAAATTATTGATATTTTGATAAAACGCTCTTAATGTAGATTGTTTATGTACTTTGAGGCTCATGTTAGGTGTTATATACATCTATGTAAATTCCTACCATAATTAAAACTTTAGATGTACCTAAAGTGGAGAAAATTTTTGTTGGCCATTTTATTTAGATTGTTCATTTCATTTTGTTAGGTTGGCTTATTATACAAATAGCAAAATAATCCATACAGTATGAATTTGATTGATTTAAATATATTATTCAAATTTCCATACACATTTTTAGATTCAAAATGAGTTTGGACCGCTTGTTTAGTATTGTATTATGGCTGAACTTAGTGTTAGAGGACTTCTTTCTTACGAATTTGGAAAAAATCGTCTATACAAGTTTCATGTCGATCTTGAAGCTTACGTAATCAATTATGAGCAAAAATTGATCTCACATGTTTTAGTGTTAATCTCATGTAGATTTCTTAGTAATGGGTTTTATTGCTTCTCCAATAAATGACAATGAAGTATGTGAGTCCATTATTAATCTTGCAACCATACAACCTCTAATTGTATATGTTGAAGTTGAGTTAATATGTACGAGAAGAAGTTCATAATTTCACCGAGTTGAAGTTCATCCAAAAAATTGTAAATGCACTATACTTTACGTAAACCATATCATACCACCTCAATCAAGGTTTTCATAAATGCACATCAAAGTCATAATTCAATTAATCTTTTTCATTTTAATCTTACACCGTAATTTATAGACTATTGAGAGAGATGTTGATCTCCTACTGCGTTCATCATATTGCCTCAACTTAAGTAGAGGTTGACCTTCATATATGCCACATGAGTCAAATCAAGCTTATGAGATGAATTCGACTTCATATCAAACTAAAGAGTGAAATACACTGAATTCAAAAAAATCAATTGAAATAACCTCTGATCAACGAACGAACTTCGCATTGCATTCAAAATATCAAAATTGATCTAATATAAATATTGCTAACATCAAAATTTATCAAGATGTCAATACGCCAATGCGCATATCAGAGTCAAAAGGCTGCGACGATGCCCAAATGACCTTTGATCAATGACCAAACTTTTCCATCGCATTGTAACGCCAAATTGAATATATATACAATCTAACATGCGATGAGCTATTAATGCGTCGCCGCATATTAGAGTTGGAAAGCCGCGACGATATCCAAACGACCTGCTCATAAAATTGATTGTGGTTATTTCAAACATCAAATCTATTAAATTAGATTATATGAGTTCAATTCGGATAAGTGCATGTGAATGTGAGCTAAGTGATAATGTATTTTGAACTAAAATTGGCTCAATTTGACATTAAACCAAATGGCTAAATGATCAAGCTGTATCAAATAACTTTGAATCAACATATATTAACCTTATATGAGGTCATAGAATTCATATTAAGAATGGTTAAACACTTAAAAGAAAGAAAAGATTAATAATATATATATATATATTATTTAATCTAACCAAATCTATCAACCCTAAATATTGAGTGCATGTGATACCTCTTTCTCTTGGTATATGTACCTCATTCTCTTCCATTCTTCTTAAATCCAAAGGAACGAATTGCTCTGCTTAACCACAAGATCCTTAAGAACGCTCCTCCTTCAAGATCTTCTGAAAATCAAGAAGCCTCGCACTCTCTAATCTCTCCTCTCTCTATTGTGTGAAGCAAATAAGATCGCCTCTATTGGGGTTCTGATTCTTTCGATTTTGCTCAAGCATTTTGTCCCTCCATTACAGTAAGCATAAAGCCTTGCCTCTTTACCTTTGTGTGCTTGAGAACCATTGTAGAATAAAAGATTTAGCTTTAGTCCAACACACATACGTATTTAAAGATAATAATAAACTCAATTTTACATGGAAAACCTCAAAAAGAGGGAAAATCATGCCTAGCCCAAAAGCTTCCACTATGTATGAGAGTACAAGATCTTCCGAACACGATTATGAATTGATGTGAGAAGTGGACAAACGCAATGTAATAATGTTGACATAAAGTTGATACAAATGTTGACACAAAGTTGAAATCGGCAATTGACGACAATGTTGATAAGTTGACAAGGTTGGCGAAACGAAATGTTGACGAGTTGACAACAAAGTCGGGCTGGGATTAACAAATGTTGAGCAAGACATTAACGACAATGTTGATGCTACACGGTAAAAGTGACACAAAGTTACAAGTTGACGGCTGTTACGATGAAGTGACACGGTTCAACAATGTTGACGAAGCTGACGTTGACGATGAAGTTGACGACGCGGCGGATCACCGATGGCCGATGGCGCGGCCGACGGTGGTGGTTGTCAGTGGTGGCACGATTGTGCTTGGAGGATCTTTAGAGCTCTCTCTCTCTCTTGCTCCTCCTTCACTTGGCCTCCCTACATGAGGAATGAGGGGCTATTTATAGATTGGAGAAGTGCGCCTCAGAAATACATGCAAAACTTGTACCACTTCATCTGACCTCAAAATGATCCCTTGATCATATGATGTATTTTGCATTTGAATGCTCAAATGAAGTAATTGTAAGATCTTTGGCTTGTAACTGCTCCGAGACGCCGATTTGACTATAAACACTTCATATTTGAGATATTTAGGTTTAACCGATATCCCAAAGTTTCTAATGATATTTTAAGAGCTTGATCTCGACTAGTTTCAACTTCGGATCACTTGCTTTTAACATCAAGATTCGTTCTTAATAGTATTTTAAGTGTCATATCAGCTCTATTTTTGGATTACATTATTTAAAATCATTCAAAAATATATGTCAAATACTTGAAAATAGCAAATTCTTCAATGAAATTTGAGGTCCATAAGCATTTGAGAGAACATCTTCATGGGAGTACAAATATGACTATGATGAGCAAATGTATGTAGTATGCGTGCGCGAGATGGTTAGATATCAGAGCTGATTTGGGGATTGTGACGAGCGCTTACGGCATGGATACGCGGCGCCGCTACTGCGCACGCCGCGACCGCGTGGCGGTTCGACGCGGTGTCATGGGTGAGGTCGGTGGAGACGCTGGATGAAAAAGGGTGATGCTGGCGTCGCTGATCGCACCTGGGTCGCGGGAGATGGGTCGCCGCTGAACGGGCGGAGCGGGTCGGTGGTCGCGGCGGCCAGCGGTCGGCGGTTACGCGCGGGCCACGCTGAGTCGTTCCGGACTGATTTCGGTTTTGCGCCAAGGTCATTATTCATTTGACGCTGGTAACGCATGGTTGGCAATGACCGGCTCGGCCCCGTGGATCGCGCAAACCGTGATCGGTGACCTGTCGGAGTACCGTGACAGTCTTCATGGCTCTCTGCGCAGGCGAGTCTGATGAAGGCCCCGCGGGCTGCTACGACCAATGAGCTTTTCAAGATGCTTTTGCCCCTTGGGTCTATAAACCTGGTCGAGGGAGAAGGCATCTTCAACACTCGCTTCTTCTTCTTCTTGAGAGGTTAGAGGCGATCAAGACCGTTCAGCGGCTCCGCTTTTCCTCGAAAGAGGTGTCAACCACCTCCTGACCGACTGGAGGCGATCAAGACAGTATACGGCAAGGCTCCGCTTTTCCCTCGAAAGAGGTGTCAACTATCTCTTGGACCGTGTTTGAGGCGATCAAGACCCATAGTGAGAAATTGATTTCTTCAAACTTGATGGATGTTTTGCGAGATGCCAAGATGTAATAGAGCCGTCATTTGAACGACTGAAAGTTTGGCGTAATTTCGTGAGCATCATTGGGAGGAATATCTCTCTTTCCCCTTTATTTTGATCTCATATATATGCATGTCCTTTCGCCGATCAGTGAAAAATCTAGCCAAGCGTCCATGAAATGAGAAAAGGGTATGCCCAAATATTGTGAGTGAGTAACAAAATTTCCATATTTTTGATTTTGTCATTTCTCTCTTTATTTATTTATTATGTATTTTCACGGATGGTGAGGATAACCCATAAAATGCACGATATATAACATCCCTTGTCACATCGATAGTTTAATGGTGTTTAAGAAATTTCATTTCCTAATGAGTTGGTATTGTTGCCAAGAGGTCTGATCGAGCTCGTTCACCTCCGTCGGGATACTTCACTATTTCTGAGATGATTCTTCGTGCTGGACTGCGATTCCCTTTAGCTCCCGAGCTAATTGAGATCTTCAAAACATGCGGTGTAGCTTTATCATAATTTTCATTTCGGGCTTTAGTGGTCATCGTCATTTTGCCTTTCTTCGTGAGAATGGTGTTACTTTGAACATCACATACTTGTCAATGTAGATTCACATGTGATGCTCAAGGATGTCTTTATCTATTATAAAGAATTGGATAGAATTTTAGCGGATCCATCTAAAAAATTGGTCTAATGGATTCTTCTTGTGAAAAATGAGTGGGCCTTCCCGAGAAATTGAATGACCTTCTAGATCCATTCGATGTGAGAATGAGATCCGACAACTCTTAATATCCTCGAGGGAAGCACATGAGTTACATCATATTGGCAAATATATAGTTGAAGATAGAATGTTCAAGGTTGGCCTTTCTATCCAGGCAGGGAGATCTCATTCTTTTCCACTAAAGAGGTCAAGTAAAGGTGATGAAAGGCCTCCTCATATTCATAGGGTTCTTTCAAGAAGCCCACCACAAATCGGTAATGTTTCTTCCAAAAAAGAAGATGAAGTGACTACGTATATGTGAAGAAGATGTTCGCCTTCCTCTCGAGAGTTTATGTTCAACTCATGATGGGGAGTTCGTTTCGAAGCCACACATTCTGAAGAGGTGTTAAATCACATATGCAAGGCCAACGAGCGATGAATTGGTACGTTGTTCTTCTTTCTTTCTTCTTTTCTTTTGTGTAATATTTGATGATTTTTTATTTATTTATTTATAACTCAAACATTAGGCGATGGCTCATTTGGGTGTCGCTTTAGATGAGTGGAATCTGAATTTGTGAAGATAAAATATCTAAGGCATGAGCGAAAGATGAGTATTAAAGCCAAAGAAGTGGCGACTTTGGAGGATCACACCGGTGCGAACTGAAGCTAGCAAACATGTCGACTTCTCTTCTCTCGGTCGAGGTGGAGCGACTCATGATGACATTGAGGGTGAGTGAGACTCGAAAGAGAAAAGACTTAAGGCACTGTGGAGAAGAGAGCTCTCAACTGAGAAGAAAGCATTACATGATCATCTTTCGAGAAGGAGCATATAATGTCGCATGATAAAATATCCTTGAAGCGGTGGAAGACTTTAAGAACTCGGCTTATCTCGACACTCAAGACCATGTTCAGGAAGCTCGTAATCATATACTTTATGTTGAAGTGAAGGACTTGGAGCACCAATGTTTAGAGGAGGGCTTCATCCAAGGGTTCCTAAAGGGAATTAGTACATCGCAAGACTGAGCTAGTATTGAGGATCTCCTCCCAAGTATCATCCAAGACTCTTCGTCATTCGGAGATGAAGGAGTTGAGTAAGTCCAAGGGAGTATCTCCTAGTGGTGAGGAGGACGTTGATATCACCAACTGATATGATGTAGCATCACTTGAGGATACTTTTTTTTTATTATTATTTTTTATGTATTGTTATATTGATTTCTTATATCATCATGTTAATGCTATCAATTTTTTTTTTAGATGATGCGCTCTTATTTTGTTTTTACCTATTCGGGGTAATTGGTCAGAATATTATTCGATGACGCAAACCTGTATGGATGAGGTTGAATTGAATCCACTCAAGATTTTGACCTATCCGAGGTTGTTTGTCGAGTTGCCGATGACATTAACTGTATGGAAGAGGTCGGAGAGTCCAGGACCTTTGACCTATCCTAGGTCGAGTTTTGCTCGATGACGTTAACCTGTGTGGAAGAGGTCGTGAGAAGTCCACCAAGGACCTTTTGACCTATCCTAGGTTGTTTGTCAAAGTTTTCGCTCGATGACGCTAAACCATGTGGAAGAGGTCGTGAAAGTCCCTGGATTGATCATTGAGATATAACGTGAGTTGTATATTTCAAGTGGGAGGATTAAATGAAGAAGAAACAAGTTTGTAAGAAGAAAGTTATAAATTCATTACTAATAAGTTCGATATAGTCAAATAAGATGATTTTAACACGGATATGAGTTTTAAGAGAAATAACAACAACAACAACAACACAACAAGTCTTTATCCCACTGGGGTTGACTACATGAAGAGGAAATGATAAACAAGAGAAAATAAAAGTCGGATAATTATAAGAATTACGATAATATTTTGAGATTCTCCAAGTTCGAGGTAAAGTTTTTCTCTCAATCCTTGAGCTTGAAAGTTCTGCTTCCATAGCTATAACCACATATGGGCCATCCCAAAGAGGTGAGAGTTTATTGCATTGAGGGCCTTTGTCTGCAGCTTCGAGACTTCGTAGGACCAAGTCACCGACAGATATGAGACGAGGTTTTACTCTTCTGTTGAAGTGACGAGCTACCCTTTGGTGATAGGAAGCAACCGGGCAGGGCCATGTCATGAGTTTTGGGGAGTAGGTCCGTGTGTCGTCGAGTTTTTCTTCATTACCATCATGATTGAATAATTGAACTCTTGGACTTGGAACCCCGATATCTGGTATAATAGCTTCGTGAAACACAAGTTATATGTGTCTCACCAGGTGCGATAGTGCGGTAAGCCCAAAGAACATTAGAAAGCTCATCAACCCATTGCCCCTACCTCTCGAGAGGTGTTTTAGTCCTTTGAGTATAGTCCTTGGTATAGCTCACCGTTAGTTTGAGGATGTGCTATGTACCAGATGCGTGAATGTGAAGATCTTTGCAAAAGGACGAAAGACTTTTCCAAGAATTGGTTATTGTGTGATGATCTTTGCAGGAAGACCATATCGACATACTATATTTTTTCAAACAAATTGTTTAGCATTTGCCTCCGTAATTTTAGCGAGTGGTTCGGCTTCCACCCATTTAGTGAAGTAGTCGACGGCTAAAATGATAAACTTTCACCGATGCTATCGTAAAAGGTCCCATGATATCAATCCCCCATTGAGCAAAAGGCCACGGGCTTTGAATGGATGAGAGCTGCATGTGAGGGATGTTAGAGTGCAACCGACAACTTGCACATTTTTGTGAACTCCAAGGCATCTTGTTTCATTGTAGGCCAATAGAACCCTTGCCTTATAATTTTAAGCCCTTCCTCCTAAGTGTTCTCCACATATCCCGAGTGGACCTCTTAATGCATAATCTCAGGTGAGAGACATTTGAGGTACCGAGAAAGCTCGTTTGTATAGTTCACCGATAATGGTAAAGTTTGAAGCTTGTCGGAGACAATGCGGTTGGGTCTTCGGAAGAGTTCCTTAGAAAAGATGATGGGTCCATCCACGAATGTTCCTTTATCTCATCAATTGCTTGAATTACCCATGACCCTTGGATACGGAAAATGTATTTCTTCAACATGCCTTCTTAAATAGATCCCCAAGAGATGAAGCAAGCTTAGCAGATATCACCAGTATTCTTCTCTCGCATATGTGAATGATTTGATGTGTCTTGAAATGGGCAAGAAGACTTCACCAAGTGGAGGTATCATGCGGGATTATGAGCATTAAAGTTTCCCTCAACTTGGGAGGCCATAGTTGAGAGTCTGTATCACTAAGTCTTGAGCTTCACACCAATGGCGAGTCTCAACCCCGCATAAGAGCCTCATATTCACCATATTATTATTGCGTGAAATTTGAAGTCCATACTCTGGGTACTGGGGAAATAAGTAAGATTCCGACCAGATTCCCAAGCTCCGTCAACATAGAGGGTCCATTGAGGGGACGAAGAGCACGTAGCAGATAGCTCCTCGGAGTTGGGCGCATTCCACTATAAAGTCTGAGTACTTGAGACTTTATAGTGGCAGGTAGAAAATTTATATCAAACTCTCCCATGTAGACCACTTGATTAACCTCCCGGATGCTTGGTTTGTAGATGGCCCTTAATGGTAAATGAGTATATGAGCAGTATGGAGTATGGTAATGAGAAAACTAAAGCCAGAGCCATTTTATCTGCAAGTGGATAACGACTTTCTATATCGAGAATTTTGACATAAAATTGTTGTTGTATCCCATTTTCTTCTCGACTAAACCGAGCTTATCGCATGGGAAGAGACGAAGATATAAGTATAAGCATCTCACCTTGAATAGCTTGGATAAGGGTGGAGATGCTAAATACTCCTTTAGTTGCTCAAAAGTACGACATTCATCCACCAAAAATTATTATTATTTTAGCTCCCTTTAATATTTTAAAGAATGACAAGTATCTATCCCGTAAGAGGCGGGATAACGCAGCAATTCGTCCATTCAAACGTTGAACTTCCTTAATATTCTTCGGAGGAGTCATATTTTTGAGAGCTTTGATTTTCTCGGGGTTGGCTTCTATCCCACGGTGGGTTACCATAAATCCAAGAAATTTTCCCGACGTAACCCCAAAAGCACATTTGGTCGGGTTGAGCATGTTAACATCGAAGAAGGTTAAAGCATATTTCTAAGTCGAATATGTTGTGATTCTTCAAGCTTTTCACTAACATGTCATCCACATATACCTCCATCAGCGCCTAATAGGTCTTTAAAACCTTATTCATAAGTCGTTGATAAGTAGCACTTATTTTAACCCAAACCATACTTGGTAATAGTATAAACCTTTATATGTTTGAAATGTAGCTTCTTCATCCATGGGTCATTTTATTTGATTGTAACGAGTAAGCATCCAAAAGCGAGCATTTGATGTCCGGATGATCAACCAATTGATCAATTCGAGGAAGAAAAACTATCTTTCGGCAAGCCTTGTTAAGGTCGGTAATCAATACACATTCTCCATGTTCCGTTTGTTTTCTTAACCATGACAACATTTGCTAACCATGTAGGGTAATGTACCTCATATGAATCCCGCTAGAAGCTTATTAACTTCTTGCTCAATACGGAGGCCATCGTGCAAAACTTCGCTTTGGATGATCGGTTTGAATGTTGGATCAATCTTGAGGGAGTGCATGATCACATTGGGTCGACTCATATCCGGACTCCAAGCAAGATGTCTTGATTTTTGCACAAGAAGTCTATGTATTTTTCCCTTTGTTCTTCGGAGAGCATGGATCCCACTTGCACTGTTCGTGGTGGTTGGTCATCTGATAATACAACAGAGAGCAAGTCTTCTACGCTTTGGGGTACTTCTTCATCTCAAAATTAAAATCTTCGATCTTGAAGGTCACGAAGTGGTTGAGCTTGTCCGAGATAACATGATTGTGTATCTGATTCGACCACAACTCCAACTGTTGGAAATTTCATCTTAAGATGAGATATCAAGTGAGCACCAAAAATTGATTGGAGGGCCTTCCAAAGATAGCGTTATATGAATGACTTGACCACCATGAATTGGATTAAATGAGCCACTTGTCGAGAAATTCACCAAGGACAACAGGGTGATTGTCCCCTACTCGCGCATTATCAAACCGCATAAATGGTCCTTGGGTTGGAGCTTTTCTAACGTGCCCATGTTAAGAAATGTGAGTAAAATAAGACATCAACGAACTCCCATTGTCAATCAAAATTCTCTTAACATTATAGCATGGGTCACCTATCCGATGACAAGTGGATCTTGATGAGAACATGTACTCCTTCTAAGTCGAGTCATTAAAAGTGATGGAATGAGACGAGACTTCTTTAACTCCTCTTCGGAGATGGTAATGAGAACTTGATTAGATAGTATTGGTCCTCTGCGATTGTTTCAATTTCTCCAATTGTTGATGATTGTTTTGTTATTTCTGTGATGATTGTCCTGGTTGCCCCGCAGTTGGAGGTATGTTTGTTTGAGTCGATTGATTCTTCACAAATCGACGTAGATATCCTTGTTGAATGAGCCTCTCAATTTCTTCTTTGAGTTGTTTGCATGCCTCAGTAGTATGTCCCCGACTTCGATGGAAGTGATAATATTGCTCGATTTCTGAATTTGTTTCAATGGATGCGCCACTTGATATTTTCTTCATCTCGAATAGCCATTAGAGGTTAACACGATGTGTTCGCGTGTATTCCTTTTCGCGTGGTTCACGCCGTTGATATGGGGGTCGGTGGAGGAGATCACACACTTGTTGCTTTTTTTTGGACTATTGGTCCACATCGGGTGCTTTTATGTTTTCCTAGATTGCTCATTGTACGATGGCATAGTTTCATCGCAGAGATTTGTGCTTCCACACGATGAACCAAGTCAAGATACGAGACGCGTCTCATTAGGACGTAAAAGGCCCGGACGGAGTCCTAAGGAAAACTCCTCTTAATAGTTCTGGTCTACCTGTGTATTTGGCTTCTAAGGAGAACCTCTGGAAGTATTTCTTAAGTGATTCACCCTCATTTTGACAAATGTTGAGAGATGGGAGGAATCTTTAATGATCCTGATTTGCAATGAACTTCTACAAAAAATCTTGGTGAGTTCTCAAAGGTATGGACGGGATTCCCTTGGAAGGGAGTAGAACCAAGTGCGAGCTTGTCCCTTGAGGGTAACTGGAAAGACCAGACAAAACAGGTGTTAGAGCTCGTTGGATATGCATTATAGTCGTAATGGTCGATGTGTTCATGTGGGTCGCCCATAGTATGGAATCAATGTTCTAAGCTTGAAACCAACTGAATAGGATGTTGAAGAATAGCTTCACTAAAGGTGAGGATTCCTCATAGCCAGGTGAGGAAGATGATTTCTATCTTGAGGTGAAATTCATCTTGCATTAAGCATCATAATCGCACGTAGCATAACATGATGTCACAGATAATGTGTCAAGCTACCGAATAATGGTGGATTAGCTGAGCCGCACGCGTGATGGATGAGTAGAACTAGCGTCAAGAAGTTGATCACGGCCTCTAGAGGAACTTCAACGCCAAGGAGATTACATTTTCACCTCCACTAACGATCGATCTTGGGGAGATGTGTTTTCGATGGTGGCTAGTTCCTCTAAAAGTCGGATCATCTCATTTTGAGACTCTTCCATTCGCACACATCTTCTAGAGATTTTTGCCTTCACCGACAGGGTCATGGCTATGGGGAAGTGAGGCGTAAGGCATCCCTTAGTTTAAGGATTGGTTTCGAGAGTGACGGAGTTGGAGCGAGGCTCTGCACAGTATGCTATTGGCCATACAAGTGTTCACAGAATTGTGATTGAAGGGACGAATTCAGACGGTGCCAAATCATATGCTAGAGAACCATGTAGAATAAAAGTTTATGCCTTAGCTTCTTTGGGGAGTTCGGCACACATACATGTATTTAAAGAGCGAATAATAAAACTCCAGAATTTTTATGTGGAAAACCTCAAAAAGAGGGAAAACCGAGCTAGCCCAATAAAAAAAAGCTTCCACTATGTATCTTGAGTACAAGATCTAGGGATGAATCATATGTGAGAAGTGGACAACAGTTGGTTGTAATAGACAACGTTGACGATAAAGTTGACGAACAATGTTGACGAGTTGACGACGGTTAATGCACAAAGTTGAGCACAATGTTGATGAAGTTGACGACAAAGTTGGCGATGAAGTTGACGACAATGTTGATGACGAAGTTGACGATAAAGTTGGCGATGAAGTTGACGATAATGTTGACGACGAAGTCAACGATAAAGTTAACTAAAAATGTTGAGAATGATTTTAATTTAAGCGACAAAGTTCAAGTCAATTGGATAATGTTGACGATGAAGTTGACGACGAAGTCGATGACGAAGTTAACGACAATGTTGACCAATTTAAGATGAAGTCGATGACCTAAGTCGACGATGAAGTTGACATAGGATCGCGAATCTGATGGCGGCCGCCGACGGCGGTGGTTGACGACGCCAGTGGCACATTGTGCTTTGGAGGATCTTTAGAGCTCTCTCTCTCTTGCTTGCTCTTCTCCTTTTCACTGGCCTCACCTAATGAGAATGAGGGGCTATTTATAGATTGGAGGAGTGGCGCTCAGAAATACATGCAAAATGTACTCCCACTTCATACTCAAAATGATCCCTTGATCATATGATGTATTTTGTGCATTTGAATGCTCAAATGAAGTTAATTGTAAGATCTTTGGCTTATTAACCGCTCATCGAGATTTTACTATAAACACTTCATATGAGAGCTATTTAGTACCACTATGATATTTTATTCAATAATTTACTAATAAGTATTGTCATATCAACCTTCATCTAATTTACATGTATCCATTCAACCATCCACTATGACTACAATGTGGATGAGCATCTACTATTGCAAAAACAAACCCCTCTATGTTCCCTCCTTTGGCACTTGGCTTAGACCCAATACACCTACTCTTCTCCTCTGTTCCCTCCTTTGGCACTCGACTTAGACTCAATTAAACCTTCTCCTCTCCTCTGTTCCTTTTCTCACTGACCCGACTACACCTTCTCCCATTCAATCTTGCTCAAACCGCAAGAAACCACGTGGCATGATGGACTATTGAACTTGAAAAGTTTAAGCATATGAATGATCCATCATTCAAGAGCGTGTGATTGATGAGGTTATAAGAAGATTAAAAGTTAATGGATACATAGCTGTTGAATATGCCAAGATTACACTAAGATTCTTGAAGATGCAACAACTATAACCATCAAGTCCGATTTATTGTTGTGGTTGAATGTGTGAATGTGGAAATATGTATACATGCTTTTTATGTAGGTTCGAAGTGCTCGTTACACTTATTAGTGTGTGACGAGATGAAAATTGGCTATGGTGTCACAAAATACTGCTCGTTATGCTTATTAGAGCGTACCGAGTAAGCCAACATCTGTTAGATGTCGCACCCCTATACCGAAATAGTGCCAAAATTTAGACTAAAATTCGAAACTTAGATAAATTTAAGTGGAAATCTTTTAAATTAAAATCAAATAAAAAAAGAAGAGAAAAGAAAACATAATGAATACAAAGGCAAAACATCAAATCAAAGAGAAATAGAAGTAAAAAGAACACTTATAAAATTTATTTAAGTAAAGCTGAAAGCCTACCCAAAGTTTGAACTAGAATATTATCCCCTCTCTTTCAAGCACTCAAACTTCTCAAATAAGTGGAATGAAATGGAAGGCTCCCTTTTATTTATAGAAATGGAAAGAGTCAACGTGGGACCCATCCATATCTAAATTTAATAAGTGTAATGACAGGGTTTGGTGGATAATACTAAAATCAAGCTTTAATTGTAATTCTCTATGGCTTAAATTGAACTAGTAAAGTGAGTTCCCTTTTCCCCAAACTCCTCAAAATTAAACCAGCTTTAATTGAAATTTTGGGAGGCTAATACTAAACTCACTAAAGACTCATAATAAGTTTGAAGTTTGATTTTTAACAAGCAAGAAATTTGATGTGGAGTTGAGGATAAATTCATATTAGATTGGATGTGTTTTCATGTAAAGCTTCTCTTGAACATTTGAAATGTTAAATTCATTACCAATCTATATAAATAAATAAAATCAATTAAATATTTAAATAATCACATAAGTGAAGTAAGGATTTCAATTGAATACCAAAGGACAAATGATAGGTGGAAAATTCGAATGTTCAATTCCAAATTGAAAATAAAAGTACGTAGATAATTTGATAGTTTTCTTACAAGCACAAGTTCAATTAGGCAACTCATGAGCAACTATGAATGTAGCCTTTAAAAGATCATTTGGAGTTTACATTTAAAGTTGAATTTGAAGCACTTGTGATATATCTATCGCTTATCTTCAAAACTAATGAAATCCACAAAATGATTTATAAAGTGCCTTTCCAATTAACAAGTGAATTATGTTCTAATTCATATTGAATAAGTTTGAAATCAAATTGGAGAAATATAAATAAGACTCACAACAAGTTGAGAAGCTCACCAATAAGCTATCTTATTGAATGCATATATTGTAGTATCTCGACTCAAATAAATTGAAGAAGGCTTCAATTGAATTTAAGGTTGTAATATATGGGATCTACAATATATTTGAATGTCTACTTTCAAGTAAAAGTAGAACCCAAATGCAACCTTCAAATTTTACAAAATTAGGATGTGAATATAGTGGTGGATCGAGCTCACGCTCACTGTTAACTTTTGACTTCGCTTTGTTTTTTTCCTTCAACGCCACATTCGAACACATCACAAGCAAAAGTAAGATTAATTAAGGCATTCTTAAATAGCATGGGCATAACTATGCTAAATGTTTAGATTCAAGTGTTAAGAATCTACTTTGCTTCGGTGGTCTTAGGACCGGGTTCGGGTTAACAAAACCTAAAAAAATCTAATTATTATAAGAATTTCAACTTATTAAAATCCGCATAGGCCCCGACACTATGTTGAATGTTTAGATTCAAGTGTCTGATGTCGCATGATTGCTTCTTTGGTCTTGGGATGTTGGGTAAACCAAACCTAAAAATTCCAATTATTTATAAGAATTTCAACTTATTAAAATCGATAAAGCTATCTATGTCAATGTCTATTTAAGTGAGGATGCTTACATGTTGCTGATTTGGTCTAAGACCATGTCGTTAATAAAACCTAAAAATTTTATTATTATAAGAATTTCACTTATTAAAATATCATTACTCGCCATTAATATATGAACCATGAATGGTGATTTTAATCGAGGGAATATTTCCATCAAAATATGATTCTAATTTCAAATCAAATTAACTCAAATTTAGTATCAATCTAAAAAAATTGCTTAAATAATTTAATTATTAAAAGCTTATGAAAAAATTTATGAAACTTTTCTAAGAATGTATACTTCCATCTTCAATCGGAATAAAATGAAGTTAGAAATATACATCTTTTGTATTTGGATATCATATAGATCCGTAGATGTTCTTATTAGGTGATTGGGTATATTGAGGAGAGTACTATCTCAAAAGATGGAGTCACCACCCAATGACACCACCAATAAGGACTCTAAAGATAATGGGTCTACATATGTACCGAGATTCTTCCCTACTTTTACATGAAAAGTAAAGGTGGTTTATTTTAAATCGGTTAGAAAGTACAGGCAAGCCCCATAGTTAATTACACCCTAAGAAATGATATTCTTTGGAATACTCTGATTAAGGTAAAATGATCGTTGTCTCCAAAGATTTCAATAGGTAGGACTATCAATCGATTAGTTTATTTTAGAAGATTAAATGAGATTGATCAAATAGAGAGAATTATTATCAAAGCCAAAGGAAGTAGGAGAGATGCTCAGATGCTAAAAATCTAGCGAGCATCTCAAACTATCTATGGTTTTATATTTTGAAATTGATTTATTTGTTTGAATTGAATTTTTTTTAGAATTCTAGGGCTTACAATTCCATGATACAAGGTCATGGAAATGTCTATGAGGTGAGGATTTATGCTCATGGCCTGTAAAGAGAAGTAGCAATCTCATAACCTAAATCTAGGGAGCTTTGGCGAGTGAAAAAACCTGACATAAATCTAAAGAGAAATTGGGTAATTGGTTTGCCTCTACAAGAGAGGACAAACCACCCGACTGCTTGAACTTACAACTACCTAGGGGTGGCCGTCAACTTACTCCTCATATGATTTTAAATTCATGTTGGCAAGTCATATGCTTTATGCAAGATAGCTAAGATGCTAATTATTTTAGAAAGAGACTAAGTCCTTAAACTCACTCTCTAAGAGACTAAATCATGTAAGGGCATGAGAAATGACCTAGATCTAATGCAAAATATATTACATTTTACTTTAATTTTTCGATAATCATTTGACTTAGGCTTTTAGGATTCATATGCCTAGTGCATGAGAAGTAAGATTATGGGCCAAAATCGAGAGGGGAGGTGTATTTCACCATGGCTCTCAAAGGTCAAGCCAAGTTCTCTAGCAAAGATGGAAGCCCTCAATCAAGAGTGAAATAATATGCTTTTATGCATGATGTTAAAAAAGAAATACTCATCCATCAAGGGTTACTAATTCTTTTATCTTGATTTTAAAGCTTTAGGTGAGATTATGTGTTATTTATTTTTAATTTTGAGTTGATTAATTTAGTGGAAGATTTATTTTTCCCTAAGAGCTTATTCGTCATCCAGACCATATATCAAACAAGGAAGAAACTAAGAAAACATGCTATCTTAATGCACCAGCTAAACAAAACATCAAATATTTTATAAAGCTAACGCGAAAGAATAAAAGATCATTTATGGTCGGGCACCATCACACAAACTCAAAAATAAATTGGGTAGTCGAGCTCTACCCTTATACAACCCAGATTACAAATGAATTAATTTACAATCAAGTAAGGAAATTTATACTATGGGGGTTATGGTGTTTATTTTTGGGATGTGGACACCATGCAGATCTTTGGGGATACTTATTGAAGTGATCGGGTATGACATTAAGAAGTGATATACTATCTCAAAAGATAGAAATCACCACCCTATAATGGACCTAATCACCTAATAAGGACCCCTAAGGCATGATGGGTCTTCGAATATATCAGAGATCTTTCCCCTACTTTACATGGAAAAGAAAAGTAGGGTTTATTTTAAGCCGAGTTCATTAAGTTCCTTATGGATGTAAGCCCCATAGTTAATTACATCCTAAGGAATGAGAATTATTTAAAAATACTCTCGATTAAAGTAGACAATTAGGGTCTCTAAAGATTTCAAGGTTAAGAGTATCAAAGGATTGACTACTTTAAAAAATCAAATGGGATAGATCAATGAGAAGACTTATTTTTGGAATCCAAAGAGAGAAAGTAGGAAATGTTCATGATACTAGAAAGCCTAGTGAGTATTCTGATCTACCCTATAATTGGGCTTTATATTTTGAAATTGAAGAGAGTCAATTATTTGAGTGACATTTTATTAGATTGTTAGGGCTTATAATTCCACAACATAAGATTGTGGAAATACCTAAGAGGTGAAGATTTATGCTTGTAGACCGCAATGGGAAATAGCTACCTCTAATCCTAAGCTAGGGAGGTTTGGTGAGGGTCGAAGCACGACCTAAATCTAAGGTGAAAATGGGTATATGGTTTATCTCCATAAGAGAGAATAAACCACATGGCTGCTGGACTTATTACCACCTAGAGTGGTAGTCAGCCAACTCCTCTTACTCTTTAAATCCATGTAGGCAAGTCTTATGCTTTACAAGATGGCTAAGCTGTTGTTTAATTAGAAAGGAGACTAAGTCCTTAAACTCACTCCCTAAGAGACTAGAGCATGAGTGGTATGAAATCAAGACTTAATTTAATACAAATTTTATCAAATTTATTTTATTCTTTTGTATACAATTTTGTATGCCTAAATGCATGAGAACTTGATCATGGGCCAAATCAAAAGAGAAATGGGTTCTTCCATTAAAAGGCTCTCACGTGTTAAGCCTTTATTCTCTAGATGGAAGCCCCTCTTAACAAGAGTGGAAGAATATGACATGCATGATATTATATATTCATTCATCTCTAAGGGTTGCTAAAATTTTATTATCTTGATTTAATTCTAAGCTTTTATGTGAGGTTATGAGTTGTTTTAAATTTTAATTATGAGTTATTAATTGGTGTAAAAGTTAATTTTATCCTAAGAGCCATCGTGATCCAAGCCATTCAAACATCAAACATGAAGAAACTAGAAAAGTATGTAATTTTAGTGCGCAATCTAAACACAACATCAAACAATTTTATAGACTACCATAAAAGAATAAAAGGCCACTGGTTCCACTGTACACCCCGAAAAGAGAAAAAAAGGTGGGTAGCCAAGCTCTACCCTTATATAACCCGATTACAAAAATAATACATGCTATGGGGGTCTTCTTTTCTTCACTCCTTCCTTCTCTTCCTTTTGATTTGAGTTGCTCCAAAGGCATCACAGGGCACCCTAGGGACTAAGCCTTCCGCAACGCTCATCCTAATCTCCCATAACACTAATCCTAATTCTATACAAAATTATATTAAAAATAGAAGTAAATGTAGCTACACCAAAATAAATGTTAGCTAAACACACTATACCCAAAGTTATATGAATAATTTGGACTTAGCACCCTATACATTGATAACCAAGCCCACATGTCCTAACATAGGTCATTTGCTTAGAGGCTAAGCAACCTTCATAACGAAAGCATTTATATTTTTATTACGGCGGCCCCTTAAGGTTAACCCCCTATAGAAAGTATGATTAGGCTAATAATGGCCTACCATCCAGTCTACGAGACATACACCTTAACATCTAGTCTAAAATATTACATCACAAAACAAAATACAACATCATACATACAATGCCCTAACTTAGCACTAGAAGTGGTGACTTAGTTTTCTAATGTGTGTGCTTAAGGTTTGTGTGGCAAGACTTTACTAGGCTTCTTTAGTTTAAGTTTCAATTTGGAGTTTGAATTTGTTTAAATTTTACCTTTGGGTGATTTCAATTTAAATGATTTAATGATTTATTTTTTATTTTTATTTCACTTTTATTTGGTTAAAATGATGTTTAGGTTTTCAAGAATGAAGAGTAAAGTGAATTCCATTTGTAGATAGAACTCACCCTATTCTACATCCTAACTCCTAAAGAATCTAACTAAGGTTCTTAAGTATCTTAATTAGCCCATTTGAATTTGTGTAATTCATTTGATTTAATTAATTTGATTTGATTTAGAATTTAGAATTTGAGTTTGTTTAAGTATTTGATTGATTGATTTTGGATTAGATGTTTTGGTTTAATTACATCTTGATAATTCAATATCCTTAATATCTAATGAAGTTTAAGTTTGTTTAAATTCATGTGTTTTTGATTGATTAATTTTAGATTAGATGCTTTGGTTTAATTAAATCTTGATAATTCAATATCTTTAATCTCTAATGAAGTTTAAGTTTGTTTAAATTCATGTGTTTATGATTGATTAATTTTAGATTAGATTTTTTGGTTTAATTAAATCTTGATAATTCAATATCCTTTTAAATTAATATCTAATTCTTTTCTTTGATTATGGTTATGTGACTTAACTTTATATTTATCTGATTTGATTATGGTTCATTTATTTGCAGTTTGATGAGATTAGATTAATTTTGATTTTATTTTGATTTTTGAGTTTGATTCCTTGTAATTAGGATTTTTTTAAATCTCTTCCATTTTTCATGTTTATCAAAGTTTAGTTTGTGTTTTGATTTCATACATTGGATAGTTAATTAGTTTATCTTATTTAAGTAGGTTGAATGGGATTTGATTTGATTACATATTAAATTGATGAGAGCCTTTCTTAATTTAATTTAATTTTATTTAATTTGATTTGATTAGCTTTATTAGTCATGGGTTGCTTAGTTCAATGCATTATGTGATTAGTTTAATTAAGTGTATTTATGTTATTATAAAGATTTGTTTAATTTTCAATTTGATTTCATATCTGTTAGGTTAATGATATAATTAATGACTTAATAATTTAGGTTTAATTTATATTTTGATTATTTTAATTGCATTTATGTTTGATTAAGTTTAAGTTTAATATGATTAATTTGATTATTAATTAGCTTATTTAAGATGTGTGATCAAATTAATTAGTAGATTAATTAAGTGTTTGATTTGAATTTGATTTAAGTTAATTTTGGTTCATTAAGATGGATTAATTCATTAAGTTTGCATTAATTAAGTGTTTGATTAAATTAATTCATTAAGTTTGCATAATTAATTAGCTTATTTAAGATGTGTGATCAAATTAATTAGTAGATTAATTAAGTTTGATTTGAATTTGATTTAAAAGTTAATTTGGTTCATTAAGATGATGGATTAATTCAAGTTTGCATTAATTATGTGTTTATTCAGTTGGATTAGCTTAAGGGTAATTAGTTTAATTAATAAGTATGTTTAAGTTAATTATTAAATTAAATAAAGATTTATTTAACTTTTAATTTGGTTTTATATTTATTTAGATTAATGATGTAACTAATGACTTAATGATTTATGTTTAATTTAGGATTTGATTGGTATTTAATTGCATTTATGTTTGATTAAGCTTAGGTTTAATATGAATTTGATTAACTTAATTAATTTTATTTAAGAGGTGTGATTAATTAACAAATTAAATAATTATTTGTTTAATTTTTAATTTGATTTCATATTTATTTATGTAATATGTAATTAATGACTTAATGATTTAAGTTTAAATTAAGATTTAATTAGCAAATTGCATTTTATGTTTGATTAAGCTTAAGTTTAATATGATCAGTTTGATTGACTTAATTAGTTTATTTAAAAGGTGTGATTAAATTAATTTGTAGATTAATTAAGTATTTGATTTGAATTAATTTTAATGTGATTTATAAAATTAATTTGGTTTATTAAGATGATAGATTAATTCATTAAGTTTGCATTAATTAAATATTTAATTAATTAAGTTTGATTAATGGTAATTAAATTTTTTTTAAATCATTAGATTAATCAAAGATTTATTTAGTTAATCACTTAATTTCCCACATGTGAGTGATTTGATATAGTTAAGTGTTTTACTTAAGTTTGATTTGATTAAAGGATTATTATTATTATCATTTGATTAGATTAATTGATTTAATTGTTTATTTTTATTTCAATTAAACTTGATTATTCATAATCATAGTTAGGTTTGATTTTCTTCATTTATCTTGTTCATTAGATTTCATTCATGTTTGATTTAGTTATTAGGTTTATATAGTAATGATTAATTAATTATCTTATTCCAAATGAATGTGATTTAATCATATGTTAATTAAGTTTACTTTAACTTTATTTGGTTTAATTTGATTAATATCAAATGATTATGTTGAATAGGTTTATTAATCAATTTGATTTTTAGTTTATTTAATGATTAATTAATATTTAATTTGTTAAGTAATTTCATATAATTAAGATTCAATACTTGATGTTAGTTTAACAAGAATAGTTTGATTTTACATTAAAGTTTCATTGATTTAGTTAATTATGAGTTTAATTTTTAAAAAATATAATCATTTAATCGAATTTCATTAACTCAATTAGGTTCAATTATGTTTAGATTCAATTTCATTTGAGGGATACATGATGCTTTTCTGACTTAAGGTTTGATTACAAATCAATTAGGTATTACATCATCTCTGATTTTGATTTGGTATTTAAATTAATTTTAGATTACATTTTAATTAATTTCTTAATTGATTAAACTTTAATCTTAAGTGTTTATTTGGGGTTCATTAGGTTTCAAAAAATCACATTTTTTTTATGAGTCCTAGATATCAACTGAAGTGATTTAAGCCATTTTGAAGATTTTTGCAAATTTTTGGATTTTTATTTGATTTATTTTATTAAAATGGGCAATCTGAACTTCAAAATTTAACTTCTCCCATTCAAGAAATCCTTTTCACTCGAGATTTTTATGGTAGGTGTGTTTTAACTTTTATTTAATCCCTAAAAATTTCAACTCAATCTGACTTATATTTTTAGAGTAATTAATGAAACTTTATTTTCATTAAAGCCTAAATTAAACTCAAACCATCCAGTGGAATTTGGAAATTTTTGGTTCATTGGATTCTGCTCGGAAAGATGAATCCAACGAGCCCTTATTTGTAATTTTTCTCTAAGTATTTTATTTTTTATGAATTTTTAAATTTTTGGGACACTTAAATAATTTTTAAAATCAAAAAATAGGGATTTTTCCACTTAACCTAGTATGCGCCGCGTGGACGCTAGCGAGGCAACGTGGTGCCATGTGGTGTCGTGTGATTGGGCACGCGGTACCGCGTGGCGCTAACGCTGCGCGTGAGCGGGAAAATGCAGAATCTAGGAAAATGACACACGGTTTGATCTAGACCGTCCGATCGCAGATCGGGCGGTCCAGATCCGATCTGTGAGATCAGAGAGCAGATAGTGTGTTCTATGGGTCGGAAGGATGTGGGGACCGACGCAATCTAAGTAGTCTGATCCAATGAACATGGGATTAGACGGTTGCTGCTCACTGATAGGAAAAATTGATGGGAAAAATGCAAAAAAAAATGCTAAATGAGGTCCGATTGAGCTCATTTTTACATCTATTTTCTCCGAAAAAATTTTACAGATTTGGATCAAATAAAATAAAAAATGTGAGGTTTATCTAAGAGAAATTCCTAAAATCACAAGAAAAGTAAAAAAGTGAGAAATCCTAAGGCTGGCTAAAGTTTGGTGAAATTTACCTCACTGAGGATGGTTTTCGGTGGCGATGAAGATCCGAGTGAACTCCTAGGTATGTAGGAATCTTTAGAATGATTTTTAACTTTTGCCTCCCTTTGGAACTTCATCTTCTCCAATGTTCACCGTCGCCTCACCGGAAAAGCTTCTATTTGTGTTTTTGAGCTCAAAAATGGCTCAAAGAGATGGGGGATGGGTCCTTTTTTTTCTTTGGGGAGCTCTTGGGGGTGGAATGATGGTAAGAGGAAGAGAAAAGTCTCATTTCCCTCCTTTTATAGTAAAAATCCACCCTTTTTAAATTTTTTGGCTCAAAGTATTATCATCTTGCTTGGAGTGGTTGGAATGACTGATGGATTGATTAAGGACTTTGAATTTTTGCTCCAAAGTCCTCTCTTACTGTCATATGATCAGCTCTATTGAATGAAAATATTAGGGAGGAGTTAAATGCATGTGATGGGGAGAATTAAATGAGGTTGGGTGGAATCCTATGTGGGAGAGGATCCATGAGGCATTTAAATGGGTTGGGTTGATTTTGGGCTAAACCCAAATGGGATTGGGTCGGGTTTGATCAGCCCCCAATAGGTCATGGCTTAGTTTCAAGAGATTTGGCTTAATTTGGGTCATATGGGTCATATTGTCAAGTTGACCAATTTGACAAAATTGGCTAAATTGGCTTGGTTATGGGTTGATTCATGTTCAATTGGCTAATTAAGATGAATGTGGTCTTTGTTTGAATCAATTTGGATTTAATTTGATTTAGCCAAATTGACCCTTTAGACCAATTTGGGCTCAAGTTGACCAATTAGTCAAATTAGGCTCAACTATGGCTTTGGTCAAGTTCAATAATCAATTTGGAATGAACTTGAGCCATTGTTTGTAATCAATTTGGGTTAGATCATGATTTGACCCAATTTGGTCCTTTAAGCTAATTTGGGTCAACTTGGATCAAATGACCAATTAGGCTTAGTTTGGCTCAATTGGTGGTCAAGTCATATTTAAATATTTATTTTGGGTTCATTCAAATTATTGGTTTCAATCAATTTGGTGTAGGATGAGTTTTGGCTAGTTTTGGTTCATTTGGGCTAAGGGTTGACTTGGTCAAATGACTAACTTGACTTGGTTTGACCCAATTGATTACAATTGATCATTCTATGGTGATCAACAATCATGGTGGAAGATTTTGGTGAGCTTGGTTCAATCCAATTTGGGTTGGATTGGAAGTTGGCTCAAATGGGTCCTTTAGATCATTTTGGGTCAAGTGGACCTAAGTGGGTCAATTGGTTTTGGTTTGATTCGAGTTTAGTTGAACTTATATATGAGCCCTAGATTGAAATATAAATTCAACGATACAATCAATTTGGAGTCTGGATTTTGGCTCATTTGAAATTTTAAGTCAAGTAGGTTGGGTTTGACTTGGGTTTTTGATTTGATTTGATGATTGTAGGTTTCATTTATATTTGGGTAGATAATTGAATAAATGATCGATTCAAGAGAAAATTCTTTGGTTTTGACTTGATATGGATAGAATTTGGCTAAGTCTAAAGAATTGGCTTAAAGGGCTTAGATTGAGTTTGGATTTGATTTTGGATATAGTTTTGGTCATTTGAATTTAGATTTAATTTATATTTGTGAATATAAATAAAAGAATAATTGATTTATAAAGAAATCAATTAAGTTTGATTTGATCTAAAGGGAGTTTTGGCTAAGCTTATGAAGGTGGCTCATATGACTTAGGAAGGATCTTGGGATTTGAATTTGATTTTGGGTTTCAATTATTTAGAGTCAAATTTGGAATTAGATTTGGAATTTGAATTTGAATTTGAGGTTTGGTTTGAGATTTGAATCTGGGTTTGATTTGAGAAAGTGTATCTAGATTGGATTTAGGCTATAAGATAGGTGATTTCTTTAAGTCTTAAGGCATGACCTAATCTTATGATTAACCCTTCTAAGTCAAGCTTAGGTTAAGTGTTCACCTAATCACTAGAAGTGTCTTATGACTAAGAGTTCTTAGTGTCTAAGAGTCCTAAGTCTAAGAATAGGAGGTTAAGAGCTCACTCCAAAAGTGAGGTCAATAAAAGACCCCAATAGGTGTGAACCGACATAAGACGCATTGGCATTGATCGAGATGATCAACAACATCTAAAAGATTGCAAACACACGAGAAATGATCCTGAGAGGTAGATAGGATCACGATCTTAGTATGATGCAACTTTCTTTATGCGAAGGGCATAAGAGAGCAAGAAGGAATCCGCTGGGGGTTGAGTACATGAACCTTCCACTTGGGAAGCAGGTTCAAGTTATCCATGAGGGATAAGAATTTGAGTTTGATTGTGAATATGATTAGTTTGGGTGTATATCCATTGGGGATAAGAATCTATAATCGATGGGGATCAAGATTGAATTGATTTTAATTTATTTTATTTTAATTGATGTGGAAGCATATCCGCTATGGATATGTGCTCGAATTCGCTAGGGATTGGGTATGAACCTTCCACTAGGGAAGTAAGTTTGGGCTATCCCATGGGGATAAGAATTTGGTTGGATTTCTTTGATTTATTTGATTAGACTCCACTAGGGAGGTTGGTTTGATTTGTTATGGATCTACTAAGGAGAAGGGTTCTAGATTGAGGGCATATCTGCTAGGGATGTACACTCGATTAAATTTATTTGATTTAGATCTAAGCTCTACTAGGGAGGCTAATTTGGTTTGTGCCTCACTGGAGAGAAATTTGATTTGTTTGATATGTTTAATTTGACTCCACTAGGGAGGTTGGTTTTGAATTTATTTTGTTATGGACCCTCTCGGTGTGCGATGGACTACAGTAAGAAGGAGCCACGGGGCCTTGGCCTATCTTAAATTTATAAATCCAAAGGGGCAGTCTACTTGCCATAAGATAGGACTGTCTGATCTAAGGGGTTTCCTTTTGGTGTGCAATGACTATGCTAGGAAGAAAGCGTAGAGAACTTCCAAAGGAAGGGAAAAACTGCTAGGGTGATCTGCTGGATGAGCAACACATTGAACCCTACCTAAGGTGACTATTGAGTAAGTGTTGCTGGGGATCTTACCTCAACTCAAGAGTAGTCCTAATGATTAATTTGATTTATTTTTCATTTTATTTGAATTGATTTAATTTAATTTGATGTGCTATGTTATGGACCCTGTCGGCGTGCGATGGACCCACTGAGAAGGAGCTATGTCAGCCTTGACCTAACTCAGATTTACAAATCCAAAAGGGGCAGTCTACCAGCCACAAGATTTTTGGCCTAAGAGTTGTCTTGTAGTGTGCAATGACTGTACTAGGAAGAAAGCATAGACTTACATCTTTCAAAGTAGGGATCAGCTGTTGGGGTGATCTGTGATGGTGCAACAAATCAATCCCGACATAGGGAGATTATTTGAGAGAATGCTGCTATGGACTCATATCAACTCAAGAATAGCCATAATTAATTTAATTTTAGATGGACCCTGTCAGTGTGCGATGGATTTACTAAGAAGGAGCTAATATTAGCTTAGATCTATCTTAGATTTACAAATCCAAAGGATAGTCCACCAGCCATTAGGTAGAACTAACTAACCTAAGGGGTTCCTTTTGGTTTGCAATGGTTGAGTTAGGAAGAAAGCATGGGGACTCATATCTTCCTAAACAAGGAACCACTAGGTGATCGGTGTTTCACAACAATTGGGCGACCAAGTCGCCTGCTGGTTTGCAATGGTCGTATTGGAAAGAATGCATAATAGACTTATATCTTTCAAAGCAAAGATAATCATCGGGGTAACTCGTTGGTGGCACAACAAGTTAAACTTGACCTAAGGGCGACTATTGAGAGAGTGTTGACTCGAAGACTTATCTCAACTCAAAGTAGTTAGGCAATTCTTATATGGAGTTTTGCTGACACTGCCCTAAAGATAGGATGCTTGCTTGGGAAAGGGGCCACTAGGGGCTTGAATTCTTAATCCACAAGCGATGATATATTTTGTTTATTTTATATTTGCATGGACCCTATTGGTTTGAGGGACCACACTGAGAAGGAGCTCATATTAAGTCCTATCTCACTTACGACCAAGAGAGAATCGTGCATTTCTTGAACAAATTTTCCAACCACAGATGACTAGGAAAGGGGAGTCCAAATCCAAAATAACTAGGTAGTGTCTAAATGGGGTCATTAAGGACGTGATCCAAATAGAGAGCCCACAGGGGAGGTGCTGCTAGGGGCTTTATCCAAAACCCTATAAAAGAGAACATGTAGGTATTCGTTAGCCAACTCAAGGAGAAAGCGTGGGGACTCACATCTGCCAAGAGTGGTGTATCCATCGGGTGGGTCACATCAACATGGTGATAACCAACCAACCTAAGGTGCCCATCAATTTGATAATCAGTCTAGAAAGAAGGCATGTAGGCTTACATCTTCTAAAGCGAACCGATTGCCGATTCTGCCTTCGCTCAACAGGATATTCGACCTAGCACTACTAAGCGAGGAGTCCTATGTAAGGACTAGACTCAAGCTTAAAGTAGTTGGGAGGAAAGGAGCCACTAGGAAACTTATCCTAAGCCTCAAATATACTCGACCTAGTCAGTGCATGATGGCTAGTTCAAGAAGAAATCGTGTAGTCTTATATCCTCTTAAACAAAGTCAACATGATGTAGCTTACTGGCTGCACAGTGAGGCCTACCGAATAAACAAGGTGCTCGTTGGTTTGCAATGGTCAAGTTAGGCAGAAAGTGTGGGGAGTCACATCTATCAGATAAGTGAACATTGGGATGACACACCAAAAGGTAGCATATCAACGACCAAAACTAATGAGTGAGTGCCACAGGGGGCTTGTTCCCACATCAAAATAGCCCGAGACAAAAGATATATATTTATTTGTGTTGTGAAAGAGGAATAGGATGCCGCTTGGGTTCTCTTACACCTATCCTAAACACGTGAAGAATGGATGAAATGGTGTTAGGGCAATTGTGACTCCACCAAGAAAGGATGTCGCTTGGGTTCTCTTACACCTAACTTAGTTGTATTGGAGAATTGTGTGTGCAATTTGTATTTGTGTTGATGATGAATAGGATGCCTTGGGTTCTCTTACACCTATCCTAATAGCACGGAGATAAATATTGAGTTTTGATGTAAGTTTGAAGGAATGTTTAGATTGATGAGAAATTTTGAAGGGTGATTGTAGATTGATTTTTTTTTACAATTCGGACTCAATCAATGTAGACGTGAAAACATAACTTCATTAAGGAATTGATTTTGATTTTTTTGATTATTATTATTATTATTTATTTATTATTATTTTTTTGAAATTTCTTTAGGCGTGTGCAAATGAAACAAGGACAAACAAGAGTAGTGTTCTTTCTCCAAAATCTTTGGGACCTAATCAAAGTAATTGATCATCCTTAGTGAAAGAAATTCACCAAGGCTTCTCAAATATTATGCTCTAATTTGTATTTGAATGAAAGAAATTTCTTATTTCAACTACTTGAATTATTCTCCAAATTTGGAATTTGATTTTGAGTGTAATGGATTTTGAAGTAATGTTTGTTGACATAGAAATACAAAACACTCTCCTATCATAGTGGTTTAAACTACTTTCCATCATTCGAAACACCGAAGTAGGTTTTTTTAATGATTAGAAGAAAGATCTTGATTTGGAGAGTTTTCAAATAGCTTGAAAGAGTTTAATCCATCTATATTCAACGTTAATTGAGGTCTTTTTTTTGCAAGACCTTCAAACTTTTCAATCGATGCATAGAGTTTTGTAATTTGATTATTTATAATAAATTTTAACAAGAAGAGTTGTGCCCTAAATGGAGATAGCCTTGAACTAGTGGCCTAAGGCGAATGGAGGGGCCAATATTAGAGGTGTCATGAAATATTACCTTATGCTTTTGAGTGAGTATTGAAACTTATCATCCTTCATAACTTGATCTACTTTCTTTGTCAAAGTAGTGAATGATTGGCACCTACCAAAAAACATGAGAGATTAAGTATCTTATACACAACAACCTTCCTTGAAATGATTTTAATTGTGTTGAGCCCCTCCTTTTTTTTCTCTTTTTTTTCTTTTTTTTTCTTTTTTTTTCTATTTTTTTTATTATGTTTTTTTTTCTTTTTTTATTGGAGGTTGCATCTCTAATATCACTTTAATCTCTTTTAGATCAATTTTTGTTATCCCATGATGCTTTACTACAAGCCCTAGAAACTTTCCTAAAGCCATTCTAATTGTATACTTCAGGGGATTCATCTTTATGTTGTAGTATCATAATTAATCGAAGATAACTACTCAGATCGTAAAGATGTTCTTCCTTATTTTTTTGGCTTTTGACCACGAGATCGTCAACATAGCATCCGACTTGGTGATGAATGAGTTCATCGAAGATTTGAGTCATGGACGCTGGTATGTGGTGCCAACATTTTTAAGGCTAAAAGATATGACCTTATAGCAGTAAATTCTGATGGAAATTATAATGCAAATGACCTCTCATCCTCCGGTATCATTTGACCCATCCTTGAATGAGGAGATTGCATGCAAAGAGGCTACTTAGATCTTTAAAATTAACATATGTGCGGATTTGAATGTTCTTCCTTTTGATTGGGAATAATGTTGGAAAATCATGGTAGTATCTTTCTTCTTCAGTTAGGTTAACTTCAAACTTTGATCATCTTCTTCGCCAAAAGTTTGTAAAATAGGAATAGCAATAGGTTCAATTTTGAGCTTGTAGATTGCTACCTTCAGAGATGTATTGGGCACTTTATAATGGTATTAGGTAAAGTAGTCTTTAAACTACAAAAGTAACCTAACCAAGTTGTTGGCATTTTCCTTCTAACTTATCGTATATGGATGTTGGGAGGGTGGGTGGACTCTCTTTATGTTCTAAGGTTAATTTTTTGAAACTTATTGGTTAATGATCCTGGTTGAATTTCTTGGGAGGGTGGGTGGACTCTCTCATAGCAATAGGTTCTTTTTTATTTATTATTTTTTTTACAACTTCAAGGAGTGCATTCTCTGCTTGAAAATCATCAAAATTGTTTGAGCAAAGTAGGCAGACTAGGCAAAAGATAATTTTATTACTTCACCTGAAGGTCTATCTACAAGCATTGAATCCTCTTTCGAGCTTAAAGAAAGAGATATGAAGTGGAAATTTGAAATCTCATAATATATTTTTTTTTTCTAGAGTAAGGAGCAACTATTAACTTCCAATCCTATAATAATATCATGAGATAGTAGAATTGGAGTCAATGAGTCGATACCGCTAAGTTTCTAGTCATATCATACACGAATCAACCTCTAGAACCTTTTGGCAAAATTTGACTCAAAATTTTATATATATATATATATATATATATATATATATATATATATATATATATATATATATTTGAATTTACATCATACATATGATTTATTTTTTGGATTCTAAATCAATATGTATTATTGGTGCTTTTTTTTTCTCTTTTCTCTTCTCCTTTTTTTTGAATTTCATTTTTTTATTGTTTCCTTTTTTTTTGAGTCTTTGTCTATATTGTGTTCTTTGGAGGAGATTGCTTATCTTCCTTTTCTATAAGATATTAAATGTTGAATATGACTTGAGGAGGTTGCCACAAACTGAGCAAGGAAGAATAAAAAACTTTTCTATCTCTTTAGAGAATGTGAGAGTGCACTTATTACTTAGCTCACTGGGAAACCTTCCAAGATAGTCCATTAAAGGTTAACCTTCAGAACAGTTTGATGCCTTTATTTTGGATTGTGAGGTGTATCTTAAGAAGGATTTAAAATTTTATTATTTCCAATGAATGGTTTGCTTCTTCCTATGGTGTTGATCAAAGTGGTAGGACCCTACCACTGCAATAATTGACTTCTATGATATCTTCTGAAAGAGAGGTATAATTGATGTCTACCTACACTTTTTTGTGCCCAAAGTTTATCCCATTAGACCTTTAAAATATGATGATTCTGACTCTTTATCGATAGTGACATCATGAAAGCTTAGAATGGGGCATCTCTACCCGAGTTGGAATCATTAAAGCATAAAGTCCATCAACACTACTATTTTATGGATTATAATCGTTATTTTGAGAGTTGTCTTCTTTTAGGAATTAGGATTCAAATCATTTGAGTCATACTTATATGGAATAAATAAGATGTACTCAAAATCCTTGTCAATTTCATTCTTGGCCCCTGAAGGAATCTCTATGGCCTTTCTCCTTTATGGTGAAAATCCACATCTTGGTTTTAAGTTGAATTTCATCATAAAAGTTTTTATGATTCATAACTTTGTGACCAATAATAGTGAATATTGTATTATCATAAGTCATCTTAAGATTTTCAAGCTTTATGTCAAATTTGATTTAGACATTTTTGATAAATTTGAAGAATTTGAACCCACACTCATCAAATTTGAATATGATAAGGGGGTTCAAATAATTAGATCTTGATTTGGAGAGATTTTGAAGAGAATTTCTTTGGAACCTCACTTGTCAAATGTTAATATGATTGTAGGTTCAGAGCTCTTTGACTGAGACTTATGACATTTTGGAACTTTACTTTTCAAATGATGGTGGGTTCAAAAATTTCAGAATTTTTTTGTTTGGCGTTGTTTGATTTTGATTTTGAAAGAGAACTATTACTTAACAAATTTGAGTATGTTAAATAAAATTGGTTAATTTTATTTGAAAAGAACAGTTTTGATATTTATTTTTGAAGAAGAGATTTTATTTGATTTAATTTTGATTTTAGAAAAAGTGAACCTTCACTTAACAAATTTGGGGGTGCTAAGTGGGGTTCAATTAATTTTATTTTGAAAGGGGTTTAAAAATTTTTGAAGAAAAGTTTTTTTCTTTGTTTTATTTTGATTTTAAAGAGAGAACCTCCATTTAACAAATTGGATTATGTTAAATGGGGTTTATATGATTTTTTTTGAAAAGACTTTTTGAAAATTTTTGTAAAAGATGTTTTTATTTTACTTTGGATTTTATTGAAGTTTTGTTAAGCATGGGATGAACCTTGTTTCACCAAGCTAGTGGTAAGAGGTTCAAAATTTTATGTTTGGTTATTTTTCCTTTCTTTAGTTAATTTATTTTTACCTATTGGGGGACCCAATAGGGATTTTAAGACTTACGAGTGAGGTCCTAAAACCTAAAGGATGTTGGCTAGCTTTGCTTAAGGATGAAATAAGCTAAGTGCCAATAGAAAGAAAGATAGTCTCGAGCCTATATAAAATATAAGTCTACTACCGATGCTTGGAGATAATAATTATCTACTAAAGGTGGAGAGAGGAACCATCCCTAGGAGAGTCACTAGAAAAATCTGTGGTGTTTATTTTTGGGATGTGGGATACCACAGATTTTATGGGGTGCTTATTGAAGTGATCAGGTACGACATTAAGGAATGATGTACTATCTCAAAAGATTGAAACATCACCATATAATGGACCTAATCACTTAATAAGGACTCCTAAAGCATGATGAGTCTTGAATATACAGATCTTTCCCTACTTTACATGGAAAAGTAAAGGGTTTATTTTTGAATATTAAGTTTCCTGGAGGCAAGCCCCATAGTTAATTACATCCTAAGGAATGGGAATTCCTTAAGAATAAAGTAGACAATTAGGGTCTCCAAAGGTTTCAAGGTTAAGACTATCAAAGGATTGGCTATTTTAGAAAATCAAATGGGATAGATCAAGGAAAAGACTTATTTTTGGAATCCAAAGGGAGAAAGTAGGAAATGCTCATGATACTAAGAAGCTTAGTGAGTATTCTGATCTATCCTATAATTGGGCTTTATATTTTTGAAATTGAAGAGAGTTCATTATTTGAGTTGATATTTTATTAGATTGCTAGGGCTCATAATTCCATAATATAAGATTATGGAAATACTTAAGAGGTGAGGATTTATGCTTATAGCTCACAAAGGAGAATAACTACCTCAGATCCTAAGCTAGGGAGCTTTGGCGAGGGCTGAAACATGACCTAAATCTAAGACAAAAATGGGTATATGATTGACCTCCACAAGAGAGAATAAACCACCTGATTGATAGACTTATTACTGCATGGAGTGGCAGCCAGCTAACTCCTCATACACTTTAAATCCATGTAGGCAAGTCTTATGCTTTGCAAGATGGCTAGGCTGTTGTTTAATTAGAAATGAGACTAAGTCCTTAAACTCACTCTCTAAGAGACTAGAGCATGAGTGGTATGAAATCATGAATTAATCTAATGCAAATTTTATCAAATTTATTTTATTCTTTTTATTTTGTGACATAGGATACAGATTTTGTATGCCTTAAATGCATGAGAACTTGATCCATGGGCCAAATCAAAAGAAAATGGGTGTTCTTCCATAAAGACTCTCATAGGTTAAGCCTTCATTCTCTAGCGCAGATGGAAGCCCCTCTTAAAGAGTGAAGAATACATATGCATGATATTATACATTCATTCATCCAGCTAAGGGGTTACTAAAAATTTTATTATCTTGATTTAATTCCTAAGCTTTTATGTGATATTATGAGTTGTTTTAAATTTTAATTGCGAGTTATTAATTGGGGTAGAAAAGTTAATTTTATCCTAAGAGCCTACCGCATCCAGGCCATACATTCAAACATTAAACATGAAGAAACTAGGAAAAAGTAAGCAATTCTAGTGTGTAATCTAAAATACAACATCAAACAATTTTATAGACTACCATAAAAGAACAAAATAACTCATTGGTTCCTCATTACACCTAAAAGAAAAAAAAAAGATGGGTAGCCAAGCTCTACTTATATAACCCAAATTACAAAATAATACATGCTATGGGGTCTTCTTTTCTTCATTCTTCCTTCTTCTCTTCCTTTTGATTTGATTGCTCCAAAGGCATCAGGCACCCCAAGGACTAAGCTCCAACGATCATCCTAATCTCCCATAACACTAATCCTAATTCTAATACAAAATTATATTAAAAATAGGAAAAGTAAATCTAGCTACATTGCAAAATAAATGTTAGCTAACACCATACAACCCAAGCAGTTATATGAATAATTTGGATTTAGCACACACATGGGTAACCAAGCCCACATGTCCTAACATGGGGTCATGTCTTAGGGCTAAGCAACATGCAACAAAAGCATTTATATTTTTATTACGGTGGCCCCTTAAGTACAACCCCTGTAGAAAATATGATTAGGCTAATAATGGCCTACCATCCTATATACGAGACATACACCCTAACATCCAGTCTAAAATATTATATCATAAAATAAAATACAGCATCATACATACAATGCCCTAACTTAGCAACTAGAAGTGGTGACTTAGTATTCTAATGTGTGTGCTTAAGGCTTGTGTGGCAAGACTTTACTAGGCTTCTTTAGTTTAAGTTTCAATTTGGAGTTTGAATTTTTTAAATTTTACCTTTGGGTGTGTTGACCTCATTTTTAGAATGAGCTATCAACACCTCCATCTTAGGCTTAGAACTTCTCTTAGAGTTCCTTAGTCTTAGGACACATCGAGTGATTAGGTGGACACTCCAACCTAGCCATAGAAGACTTAGAAGAGTTATAGGAATAGTTTTGCCTTAGGGTGTTAGGAAAATCTCCTACCCTTTAAAATCATTCCTCACTTTCTTTCTTTCGAGTCAAACTCCAAATCAATTCTATTTGATTTTCTCAAACTCCAAATCAATTCTATTTGATTTTCTCCAAACTTAATTCAATTCCATGATTCAATTCCACGATTGAGATCCATGATTGAAAGCCATGATCAAAATCCATCAAAATTCCTAAGTTCAAATTTCCTAAGTCCTTAACCCTTTCTTAAAGACTTAGTCAAAATCATGATTCAAACATATTCAAATCTTTGAGATTTTCTCATAATCCATTTATATTCTCATTTATATTCACATTTATAAATGAAATATAAATTCAAACCATCAAATCAAATTCAAAATTCAAAATCAATTCATGAAAATTTCTTAAGTCCCTTTAATTTTCCATTAATGGACTTAGCGAAAATCAACTCTAAACCTTGATCAAATTAATTCAAACTCATGAGATTTTCTTAAAACTTATTTAAATTCTCATTTATATTCTTATATATAAATGAAATATAAATATAACTTAATCAAATTAAAGGCAAAAATTAAATTTCAAATTTAAAATCCTTGAAATTCCCTTAAATCCCTTAATTTTCCATTAATGGATTTAACTTAAACCTTGATCAAACCTATTCAAATCCATGGGATTTTCTCAAAAATTATTTATATTCTCATATATAAATGAAATATAAATATACATCAATCAAATCCAATTCAAAAAATTAAATTTCAAATTAAAAATTCTCTTAAATCCTTTAAATTCCCTTTAATGGATTTAACCCAAATTATGATTAAACTCCTTCAAATTCTTGAAATTTTCTCATGATCAATTTATATTCTCATTTATATTCATATATATAAATGAAATATAAATTTAAAAAAATCAAAACCAACTCCAAAAATCAAACTCAAATCTACTCAAAATCAAATCTAAGCCTTTCAAGCCAAAATCTTGAACTTAGTCAAATCAGTTTCAAATCAAGACAAACTCTTAATTTTCTCTCATTGTTCAATCAATCCTACAATCATGAGCTCATACATAAATCCAAATCTCAATCAAACAATCAAATCCCAAATCAAAAATCAAACCCAAGACTCCTTCACATTCTTCCTTTGAATATGAAATTTTCAAATGGATCAAAACCCATTTGACTTCAAACCACTTGTAAATGGATTTATATTTCAATCATAAGTCCATATAAAAGATCAATCAACTTCAAATCAAGCTTTGACCAAGCCATTTGACCCATTTAGGCTCACTTGACCCAAAGTGACCTAAAGTACCATTATGAGCCAACATTGATCCTAACCAAATTGGATTGAACCAAAATCATATATCCCTCTCATCATGATCAACAATCATCATGGGATGATCAATCAATGAAATTGGGTCAAACCAAGTCAAACCTAAGGGTTGACCAAGTCAACATTTAACTTAAAATGAAATCTTACATAGCCAAAATCCACCATAGGCCAAATTGATTGAAACCATTGATGTAAGTTCACTCATGACCTATGTTTGAACTTGACCAAGCCAACATTTGAGCCTAACCTAGCCCAATTGGCCCACTTGATCCAAGTTGACCCATTTTGACCTATGTCAAAACTTGATATAAGCCAAATTGATTGAAACCAATGAGTCAAGTCCAGTACAAATCACTTGTGGAACTTGACCAAAGCCTCAATTGGTCAACTAGACCCAACATAGCCCAATTGATGTTAGACCCAACATGACCTAAAGGGATCATGTTGAGCCAAAATTGAACCTAACCCAAATTAATTGGAAACAAAGATATCAATCCACTACATATGACTAACCAAACCTAAACCTACCCTTGACCTAACCCAATAGGTCAAATGGTCAACTTGACCCATTTGACCTAAATGAGTCATATGAGCCAAAACTGAATCTAATCCAAATTTAACCAAACCAAAGGAACCAAAACATTTCGAATTGTCATATGAACTTGACCCAACCCTTGGTTTGACCCAATTTGACCATTTGGTCAACTTCACTCAAGTTGACCCATTATGACCTAAATGGCTCAACATGAGTCAAACCCTATCAAATGGATTCCAAATCCAATGAAATTAGCCAAACCTATTTTCTATCAACATACCAAACATGTAAAATTGGAAAAATAGTAAAATGACCATTTTACCCTAGGCCATAGAACAAATTTTGGCCTAGCCCATGGTATTTTGGTCATACACTCATCACAATCACTTGAGGCTTTCCTAAAAGCTCAACGTCAACTTAGTGATGAGTGGTGCACCCAACCCAATGGGTTTGGGTCAGCCCATTTGACCCTTGGACCAAACCCGACCCTTAGCCTTGAAATTGAAATTTCAAACCCCCCTTAAGCTCAATTTGATGCACATGGGAGGTTGGCACTCCACTCAAGGGATCAAACCGACCATGTGCAATGATGTAATAGCCTAAATGGCTCCCTCCATATGGTCAATTGGATCAAAATGACAACTAATGGGTCGCCCGTCTGATTTCCATAGGGGGAGATATACTCCTCCTAATTTAATGAAATCTCACTCTTGATCGATTGGAGCCTAGGGATCCTTAGCAACCACCTCATATTCCCAAGCTTTCTAAGAGGATTTGAATCTTGCATTTGGTTTTGCACAAAGTGCAAAATAGGGAGCTCACTCAACTTCTCTCCACCTTAATCCAATTCCTCTTGCACACTTGATCAAAGAGCTAAGTTGAATTAGCCCAAGCTTTCTATGAAGTTCTAGAGTCTTAGAAAAACTCAATTCAATCAAAGCTGCAAGGATCTTGAAGAGGAGTTGGTCCACCCATTGATCCACTCATCCTCAAGGTCTAGGAACTTCAACATGGCTTCTCCACCAGATGAAGCTACATCATCGATCTCGAGCACCGTGATCACCTGATAAGGTATGTGATTTTCTAACCACTGGGATTAGAGGAATTAGTCCTTTGTGAAAGGAATTTTCATTGCATGTGAAATCCACCATTGGATTGGCCTACTCCTCTAGATGGTGTAGGTTGAGTCTTGAATAATTTTATGCTAGATCTGCTGATCTCCTCGATCATGGATCTCAATAATCCTCGGAAGAACTTGGCTCATCTCGATCCATCCATTTGGATGAGATTATTAGGCACATTTTATAAATCCTTTATCCATTTAACGCGGTGTATCCTCGATCTTTGATATGATGGCTAAGGATATTAGCACGTGCACCGCCAGCTGCCTTCCTGATATGACATTTAAGTGGGTGGCTCATGGAACTATGCGTGTAAAGCGCGCTGACCACCGCCGCCACACGTCATGCCGTGAGCTGAGATTAAGTGGGGATTAGTTATTTACCTAATTAATTCCTAATTAATCCCTATAACTTCTAAAATTTATAACTCCTTCAAGAAAACTCAGAAAAATAAAAGGAAAAATGCAATGGATAGATAGTTTTATCTAGAATATTTTAAAAATATTTTCAATGGATTTTAATATCCTCTTTTCTCTAAATTTGGGTTTCTTTAAGAATTTTAATTAGCTAATTATTCTCTAATTAAGTCACCAATTGATCTCAACTTTCTAGGATTCATTTTAAAGGATGACCTCTACCTTTCCTAATTTTCTTGAGATTTATTGAGGCCTTAATTGGGGAAATTGCTATTTCATTCCCTAATTACCCCCTTCATGTAATTAAGGGTAATTAATGTATGATTAGTGGATGTACCCTATGATTAAGTTTGATTAAGGTCAGATCTAGTGAGTATGGGTTTTATGGAATAATTTTGGGGTATTTCCCATAAGCTATTTCCTAAATCCCATTTTCTTCCTTAATCCCCTCTTAATTAAGGGTTAATTCATTAATTATCCCTTTAAATAGTTTTCAAAAGTTCTAAAAGTTTCAACACTTAATTAATCAACCTTGGGTAGATTGTTAGGTGTTTAATAGCCTAAGTCTAATTAAGGAAATTAAAACCCCTTTCATAAGTATGAAAGGGTGTTTTAAAAGTACTTAATCCCCTTAGCTTAATTAACTTTTAATTATGAGCCAAATTGCATTATGTCTTTTCCTTATTAGGTGCATTGCAAATTTAAATATCTTGTGGGTTTTATGTCATCTCATTGGCTCATAATTACTTAGTTAATTTTTCTAAGGTGGTGTAGGTAAGGGTTAATTAAACTACTTAATTCATACTCTAACCTAATCAATACTTAAAAATGAATTTAATTATCTAAAAATTAAAAAAAAAATATAACACATGTGGGAATGGATTAGGAACAAAAAACTCATCTCACCTTTTCAAAATTAAACCAAACATCAAACTAAACAAAAATCATTTTGAAATTCACTTTGATTTATTCTAAATTTTCTTATTCCTTAAGAATGTATTTATGATTTAAGTAAAGTGAGTTTATTTATATGCTTTCATTGCTTTAGATCTTTCCCAACATGTTAAGTTGTATGTCATGTGATTCATGCATTCATAATTTCATGTTTCAAATTTTAAAATGAAAATTATTTACTTTATGTCAAATGGTTAAAGTAAAATATGAGTGGCTATTATTACTAGTAAATCCAAAATATTTTTAAAAAAGTATAAATGAAATATCAAATTTGAAAGTGTGCTATTCATATCTTAATTATAAGCTTGCATGTGATGGATTATAAAGCCATGTTTTGTAGCCTTTCCTTTCTTTCTTTGTTAGCATAATTTTGAATAGGAGTTGGTAGGTGTAGTGTTTATTTGAAAAGAACCCAACACTTACTTAATTCCAAACCTTATTCATCCCTATGCTCCCACTTAAGAAGGATTGCCTATGCTTGCTTGAATAAATTGCATAAACAAAATTGAAACTATTAAACAAATTTTGCATATTCCTTTTCCATTTCATTTCTTTTATATGCATGTTAGTACTTAAGAAAAGTGGTATATTAGTCTAGACAACCCCGAGATTGCGAGACTTTAAGTAGCCCTAAGTAGGTCATGTACCTTACACCACTGATTAACAATGACATTGTACTCACTTATGCCTTTCTTACTTTCATGTATGTATGTGAAATTTTGGATAAGGAAAACCTTTTCTACTTAAGAAAAATCATGCTTATTCAAATTCTAAATTTTCTTAAATGGATTACTTAGCATGCATCATAAAGTGTGTTAACCATTCTAATTTGAATGTATAGATATGCTTAGGGTCCATCCATATTATATATATTGGGAAAGAAATAAAGTAATGTGTGTTATGTGAATTTTGATTCATTTTATTTAATCTTAAAATGCCTTTCTTTTGAATGGGTTATTTAGAATTTGTCTAAACTTATGATTGATTAAAAGATGTTATCAAAATATTCACTTAAATGAAACTAAAATTTGAACCTACCTTAGAAATTACTTAAGGATTAAGGAAGAGAAGTTCTTCTCTTTCCTCTCTTCATAACTTAGTAACTAATTGTAGGTTTCATTAAACTAAATTAAAATATGAAATAAAAATAATTCAAAATACTTAAATAACTTAAATGAAACTCTCCTCTAAGTTGAATATGTTCTTCACACTTAGAAAATTCAAACCTAAAGTCTCTACATACCACATAAACCTTCAAAGCACACACATTAGCCTAAGTCATCACTTCTACTTAAACTATGGTTTGATATTATATTTTATTTTGTGATGAATGTTTAGACTAGATGTTTGGGTGTACTTGTAGAATGAAATTAGGATGCTTAAACTTTTCTGGGATTATGCTAAAGTGGTGCTATCATAAATAAAAAATTTAAAACTTCTTGAAGTGCTTATACCCCTAATCCATATCAACTTAGTATCCCATGTGTGGGGTGATAAGTCCAATATACATGCTTTAGATTTGTGTGGTGTGATTTGACTAACCTTTATTTTGCATGTGTTAGTTAGATTTTTACTTTTCTTTTTCATGTAAAAGTTTGTATATTTAGGATCTTGGAATGACTTATTTTGGGGGATTAGGATGAGCATTGGTCATAAGATCCTATCTTATGCACCATGTGAAACCTTGGAGCATCTACCTTCCAACCATCCAAAGGAAGAACCAAAGAAGAAAAGAAGAAAATAAAAGAAAGAAAGAAGAAAGAAGAAAGAAGAATAAAGCTTGAAGACCCCATAACAATAAATTCCTTTGCTTAAAATTGTAATTCAATTAATTTGTAATGGTTGTATAGGGTAGAGCTCACCACCACATTTGATATTTTTTAGGTTTGTGCAGTGGTACCTCACCACAAACGACCATTTATTCTTTTTGCGATTAGCTTCATAAATTATTTGATGATTTATTTAGCTTTCGCATTAAGTGGCATGATTTTTCTAGTTTCTTCCTTGCTTTATGTATGGCCTGGATGTGGATTAGGCTCTTTGGGGAAATATAAATCTTTTACCCAACTTAATAATTCAAATTAAAATTAAATAACTCATAATCTCACCTAAAGCTTAGGTTTAAAATTAAGATAAAAGAATTAGCAACCCTTTAGCTGGATGAGCATTTCTTTATAATATCATGCACAAATGCATCTTATTTCACTCTTGATTGGAGGGCTTCTACCTTTTCTAGAGAACTCGGCTTGACCTTTGAGAGCCATGGTGGAAACTCACCTCCTCCCTTCTTGCTAATTTTGGCTAATAATCTAATTTCTCATGCATTATTTATAAAAATCCTATTATCCTGAGTCAAAATAATTGTCCAAAAATGAAATAAAGTGAAATTTGAATTGCATTAGATTTAAGTCATTTGAAGCATGCCTTTTACATGATCTAGTCTATTTAGGGAGTGAGTTTAAGGACTTAGTCTCTTTCTAAATAATAACAGCCTAGCTATCTTGCATATGCATAAAGACTTGCCTACATGTATTTAAAATCATAGGAGGAGTTAGTTGGTCACCCCCAGGAAGTTGTAAGTCCAAGTGGTGGGTGGTTTGTCCTCTCTTGTGGAGGCAAACCAATTACCCATTTTTCACCTTTGATTTAGGTTGTGCTTCCGGCCCTCGCCGAAGCTCCCTAGATTTAGGTTCAGAGGTTGTTTCTCCCCTTCGTGGTCCATAAGCATAATTCCTCACCTCTTAGGAATTTCTTTAATCTTGTGTTAAGGAATCTTAAGTTCTAAAAATCTAATGAAAAATGCAACTCAAATAAACTAAATCAATTTCTAAAATGTAAAGCTCAATTATAAGATAGTTTGAGATGCTCGCATGATTTCTTAGCATCGTGAGTTCTTCCTACTCATCTCTCATTTTGGCTTTGATAATAACTCCCATTTTTTGATCAATCTCATTTGATCTTCAAATATAAACCAATCGATTGATAGTCTTTCCTATTGAAATCTTCAGAGAAAATGATCATTTACCTAAATTGAGAGTTTTCCTAAGGGATCCTGTCCTTTAGGATGCAATTAAATATAGGGGCTTGCCCCTGTAGGGAACTTAACGAAGCCAGTTTAAAATAAATCCAGCTTTACTTTTCCATATAAAGTTGGGGAAGAATCTATGGTACATATGCAAACCCATCGTCCTTATTGAGGTGATTGGTTCCATTAAATGGTAGTGACTTCTATCTTCGGGATCATACATACCTTGATGATGTATCCGATCACGAATAAGTACATCTGTGGATCGGTGCATCTTACCAGCAATTTCTATAAGGTCTCTTCTTTCTTTTCTCTATAGATTTGAAAGGCGACCCCCTATAAGAGGTTTATTCACCACAGGTTTTTCTGATTAAGTGGGGATTAGTTATTTTCCTAATTAATTACTAATTAATCCTTATAACTTCTAAAATTCATAACTCATTTAAGAAAAATTAGAAAAAAAGGAAAAAATGCTATGGATAGATAATTTCATCTAGAATATTTCAAAAATATTTTCAATGGATTTTGAATTCCCTTTTCTCTGAATTTGGGTTTCTTTGGAAATTTTAATTAGCTAATTATTCTCTAATTAAGTCTCCAATTGATCTTAAATTTTTAGGTTCATTTTATGGGATGAGATCTGCCTCCCCTAATTTTCTTGAGATTTATTGAGGCCTTAATTGGCAAAATTCTATTTCATTCCCTAATTACCCTTCATGTAATTAAGGGTAATAATATATGATTAGTGGACTTACCCATGATTAAGTTTGATTAAGGTAAGTGAGTTGGAGTTTTATGGAATAATTTTGGGATATTTTCCCTAAGTTATTTCCTAAACCCCTTTTCTTTCCTTAATCCCATTTAAATTAAGGGTTAATTCATTAATTATCCCTTTAAATAATTTTCAAAAATTCTAAAAAGTTCCACAACTTAATTAATCTACCTTGGGTAGATGCTTAGGTGTTTAATAGCCTAAGTCTAATTAAGGAAATTATGAAAGGGTGTTTTAAAAGTACTTAAGTTAAACCCCTTAGCTTAATTAACTTTTAATTATGAGCCAAATTGCATTAGTCTTTTTTCTTATTAGGTGCATTGCAAATTTAAATACCTTGTGGGTTTTATGTCATCTCATTGGCTCATAATTACTTAGTTAATTTTTCTAAGGTGGTGTGTTAATTAAGCTACTTAATTCATACTCTAACCTAATCAACACTTAAAATAAATTTAATTATTAAAAATTAAACAAAATATAAAACACATGTGAGAATGGGTTAGGAATAACAAACTCATCTCACCTTTTCAAAATTAAACCAAACTTCTAACTAAACAAAAATCATTTTTAAATTAACATTGATTTATTCTAATTTTTATTCCTTAAGAATGTCTTTATGATTTAAGTAAAGTGAGTTTGTTTACATGCTTTCATTACTTTAGATCTTTCCAACATGTTAAGTTGTGTGTCATGTGATTCATGCATTCATAATTTCATGTTTCAAATTTTAAAATGAAAATTATTTACTTTATGTCAAATGTATATGTGTTGGCTAAAGTAAAATATAATGGCTATTATCATTACTAAATCCAAAATATTTCCAAAAATTATAAATGAAATATCAAATCTAAAGTGTGTTATTCATATCTTAATTATAAGCTTGCATGTGGTGGATTATAAAGTCATGTTTGGTGTAGCCTTTCCTTTCTTTCTAATGTTAGCATAGTTTTGAATAGGAGTTGGTAAGATGTAGGGTTCATTAGAAAAGAACCCAACACTTACTTAATTCCAAACCCTATTCATCCCTATGCTCTCACTAAAGAAGGATTGCCTATACTTGCATGAATAAATTGCATAAATAAAAATGAAACTATTAAATAACTTTTGCATATTCCTTTTCCATTTCATTTCTTTTATATGCATGTTAGTACTTAAGGAAAGTGGTATATTAGTCTGGACAATCCAGGTTGTGAGACTTTAAGTAGCCCTAAGTAGGTCTTGTACCTTACACCTCTGGATAATAATGGTGTTGTACTCACTTATGCCTTTCTAACTTTCATGTATGTATATGAAATTTTGGATAAGGAAAACCTTTTCTACTTAGGAAAAATCATGAATATTCAACTTCTAAATTTTCTTAAATGGATTACTTAGCATGCATCATAATGTGTGTTAACCATTCTCATTTGCATGTATAGATATGCTTAGGGTCTATCCATATATATGTTATATATGTTGGGAAACAAATAAAGTAATGTGTGTTATATGAATTTTGATTCATTTTATTTAATATTAAAATTCCTTTCTTTTTGAATAAGGTTTGTTTAGAGTTTGTTTAAACTTAGGATTGATTAAAAGTTGTAATCAAAACATTCACCTAAACAAAATTAAAATTTGAACTTACCTTAGAAATTACTTATGGATTAGGGAAGAAGTCTCTCTCTTCCTCTCTTCATAACTTAGTAACTAATTGTAGGTTTCACTTAAACCAAATTAAAATATGAAATAAAATAACCAAAACACTTAAACAACTTAAATGAAACTCTCCTAAGTTGAACATGTTCTTCACACTTAGAAAATTCAAACCTAAAGTCCTAAGCTAAGCATACCACACAAACCTTCAAAGCACACACACATTAGCCTAAGTCTCCACTTCTAGCTTTAGGGTAGGTGCATGGTTTGATGTTATGTTTTGTTTTGTGATGAATGTTTTAGACTATGTTAGGGTGTATGCTCAGAGAATGAATGGTAGGATGCTTAGTCTAACTATTCTTTCTAGGGATTGTGCTAAAGGCATGCCATAAATAAAAATATAAATGCTTCTTGCTTGCAGGCGCTTATATCCCTTTGCATAATCTATAGGCCAGGTGGATTTAGTCATCCATGTGTGGGGTGATAAGTCCAATATACATGCTTGGGATTTGTGTGGTGTGATTTGACTAAAATTTATTTTGCAGGTGTTAGTTAGATTTGTACTTTTCTTATCATGTAAAAGCTTGTATATTTAGGATCTTGGAATGATTTGTTATGGGGGATTAGGATGAGCATTAGTAATAAGATCCTATCTTATGTACCATGTGAAGCCTTGGAGCATCCACCTTCCAACCATGCAAAGGAAGAACCAAAGAAGAAAGGAAGAAAAGAACAAAAGAAAAGAAAGAAAGAAGAAAGAAGAATAAAGCTTGAAGACCCCCAAAATAATGAATTCCTTTGCTTAAAATTGTAATTCAATTCATTTATAATCCGAGTTGTATAAGCATAGAGCTAGGCTACCCACATTTGATATTTTCATATTTGTGCGGTGGCATCCGACCACAAATGGTCATTTATTCTTTTTGTGATTAGTTTTATAAATTGTGTAATGATTTGTTTAGATTTTGCATTAAGTGGCATGTTTTTCCTATTTTCTTCCTTGTTTTATGTATGGCCTGGATGTGGATTAGGTTCTTTGGGGAAAAATAAATCTTTTACCCAACTTAACAATTCAAATTAAAATTAAACAACTCATAACGTCACCTAAAGCTTAGTTTAAAATCAAGAAAAAAATTAGCAACTCCTTACCGGATTTCTTTATAATATCATGCACAAATGCATCTTATTTCACTCTTGATTGGAGGGCTTCCACCTTTGCCATAGAACTCAGCTTGACCTTTGAGAGCCGTGGTGGAAACTCACCTCCTCCTTTCTCGCTAATTATGGCAAATAATCTTATTTCTCATGCATTAGTCATAATAATCCTACTAGCCTTAGTCAAAATAATTGTCCAAGAATGAAATAAAGTGAAATTTGAATTACATTAACTGTAGGTCATTTGAAGTATGCCTTTACATGATCTAGTCTCTTTAGGGAGTGAGTTTAAGGGCTTAGTCTCTTTCTAAATAATAATAGCCTCTTTATCTTGCATAAGCATACTTGCCTACATGTATTTAAAATCATAGGAGTTAGTTGGCGCCACCCCGGAGGTTGTAAGTCCAAGCTATCGGGTGATTTGTCCTCTCATGGAGGCAAACCACTACCCATTTTTTCTCCTTAGATTTAGGTTGTGCTTCTAGACCTCATCGAAGCTCCCTAGATTTAGGTTTAGAGGTTGCTTCTTCCTTTGTGGGCCATAAGTATAATTCCACCTCTTAGGCATTTCCTTAATCTTGTGTTAAGAATCTTAAGTCCTAAAATTCTAATAAAAAATGCAACTCAAACAAACTAAATTAATTTCTAAAATGTGAAGCCCAACTATCGGATAGTTTGAGTTGCTCGCTAAGTTTTCTAGCATTGTGAGTGCCTCTTACTCATCTCCCATTTTGGCTTTGATAATAACTCTCTCTTTTAATCAATCCCATTTGATCTTCAAATATAATCCAATCAATTGATAGTCCTTCCTATTGAAATCTTCAGAGACAACGATCATTTACCTTAATAAAGAATTTTCCTAAGGGATCCTATCCTTTAGAATGTAATTAACTATGGGGCTTTCCCCTGTAGGGAACTTAATGAACCCGATTTAAAATAAACCATGCTTTACTTTTCCATGTAAAGTAGGGGAAGAATCTCTAGTACATACGACCCATCATCCTTGGGTCCACAGGTGATTGGTTCCATTAAAGGGTAGTGACTTCTTCGTGATAGTACACTATACCTTGATGATGTATCCATCCCTGAATAAGTACATCGGAATCATGGCATCTTACCAAGATGAATTTCTATAAGGTCTCTTCTTTCTTTTCTCCATAGATTTGAAATGCAACTCCCTATAAGAGATTTATTCACCACAGATTTTTATGGTGACTCCGCTGGGGATGGTTCCTCTCTCCATCTTTGGTAAATGATCATTATCTTTGAGTATCGATAGTAGGTCTGCACTTTGGTATGAATCTAAGACTATCCTTCTTTCCACTGGCACTTAGCTCATTTCATTCTTGAGTTGAGTTATCCAACATCTTTAAGTTTTTAGACCACATTCCTTATTGGTCTTAAAACCCTCATTGGGTTCCTCCAATGGGTCAAATGAAAAGATCTAAAATAAAAAGAAACATCTCTTAAAAACTTCATCCTTATCATATTTATGATAAGGAAAGATTCATCCTAAAATAATAAATCTTCCATAAAGAACTTTGCTTTTCAAAAGCACCTTTTCAAAATGCACTTAATAAAATATTTTCAAAATTTTTTCACCTTCATTTAACAATTCATATAATTGTTACATGTAGGGATTTTCAAAAATAAAACTAATAACATTTCCCAAAAGCACAAATGAACATCTTCTTTGAATTCACTTTGACGAAGATTTTATTTTCAAAATAAAATAAACAATCATCTTTTTCAGAAACCACAATCATAATCGTACGAATTTTCAAAAAGTACACATTGATGTTTCTATTTCAATATATTCACACTTATTGAATAAAAGTTCATTTATAAAAAAATTAAAATTTTCAAAAGCACATGTGAACATCTTCATTTAATATACTTAGGTTTATTAAATGAAGATTTCATCTAACTAAAATAAAATATCATTTAGGAAATTCTACTTAAACATATCCCACATATTTTTTAACATGGAATTCCTCTCTTTCAAAAAAGCAACAATCACACACAAAATAAAAATATCATATTTCAAAAAAATAAAATTAATCTCCATTCTACATACTTAAATTTCTTGAATGGAGGTCCTATTTTCAAAACATCAAAATCAACAACCATATTTCAAAAAAATTTCAAACACACATTTTGGAATTTCATTTAGTATACTCAAATTTGCTAAGTGAAGTTTCCAAATTCAAAACATCAAAATCAACAATCACATTTGGAACTTCATTTAACATACCCAAATTTGTTAAGTGAAGTGTCCAAATCTAAAATCCAACAAAATTTTTCACATACATTCAGAATTCCATTTAGCATAATCAAATTTGCTAAATGAAGTTTCCAAATTCAAAAAAAAAAAAATCAAAATCAACAATCACATTTCAAAATTTTCTAAACACATTTGGAACCTAACTTAACATATCCAAATTTGTTAAGTAAAGTTTCCAAATCCAGAATTCAAAAATTTCAAAACACATTTTGAAACCTTACTTAGCATACCCAAATTTGTTAAGTGAACTCTCCAAATCAAAAAAAAAAAAAATCAAAATTTTCAAATAATATTTGGAACCTCATTTAACATACCTAAATTTGTTAAGTAAAATTTCCAAATCAAAAATTCAAAACTTTTCTAAACATATTTTGGAACTTCACCTAGCATACGCAAATTCGCTAAGTAAAGTTTTCAAAGTCAAAACAAAAACATTCAAACACCTTTGGAACTTCTTCCCTCAGCATACCAAATTTGTTAAGGAAAAGTTTCCATTTTTCAAAATCAAAAATGAAATCAAAATTTCAAATACACTTGTTGGAAATTCATTTAGCATACTCAAATTTGTGAAATTTCTATTTCATAAAACCAAGTGGGATTTCATCTTTAGCATACCAAATTTGCTAAAGTTGAATTTCCACTTTCAATCATTTTAAAAACAAAATGAAGGACCTTAGGATCCCCTTAGCATACCAAATTTGCTAAGGGATCCTACCCTTTTCAAAAAACAAAATTTTCCAAACAAATGAAACACTTAGGATTTTCTTAGCATACATAAATTTGCTAAGAATCCTATTTTCAAATCAAACAAAATACACTTGGATTTCATAAAGCATAACTAAATTTGTTAAGTAAGAATTCTAAATTAATCAAAATAAAACAAAATCCACAAAAAGAAACAATCACTTTTACTTCACCTAGCATACCTAAATTTGCTAAGTAAGAATTTCAAAACATTCAAACAAGACAAAATCATTTGACCCTTTCTTTAACATACCTAAATTTGTTAAAGGAAAGGGTCCTCCAAATCAAAAATTCAAAAAAAAAAAAAAACACAACGAACCTATGGAAGCATCCTATCAAAATTTTGAATCCATATTTCAACATACCTAAATTTGTTGAAGTTTGGATTCATATTCAAATTCCTCTTTCAATCAATCTCTTCAAATTCATTTGAACCCCACTTAACACTTCCAAGTTGTTGGATGTGGGTTCAAATTTTCAAAATTCAAAATCTATGGAGATAGAAAATTGATGCAAGTTTGTTTCTCATTGTAGATTCTTTTTAGTTAGTGAGTTTCGCTTTTGGTTGGCAAGTGTTCCCAAAATTTGTCTTTACTTTCCTTCACTTGATCTAGCCTTGGATCGGTGACTTCCCTCATTTGGATCATACCCATTTGATCCATTTTGGCCATAGATTTGAGGGGGCCAAGATCACTTGTGAGGGTATTCCCCACACCACTGCCAGGAAGAAGGTGGCGGCGAGTCGATCAAGGTAGAGTTACCTCGATATATATCTCATCATTGAAGAGCAAAGCAAATACCACACTGGTTTCACGATATCAGTCCAGTTCTAGCTACAGTTCATCCTTGAGTTGCACATGTTGCCCTTGTGCATGCTAGCACCCTACCATCTATACCCTCCAAGGGTAAGGCTCCCCTGGTTTCAGGGCTTGCCTCCCCCACATTTGAGTATGGGTCTAGCTCACACTCTTCTCATCCTACTCACACCCAGTGCAGGAACAAGAATCGTATGGTCAAATGGTTCCATACTAGGATAGCCAAAGAGCTTGAGGTAGCTGCCAGATCAGCCATGGATGAGTCTCCCATGATCACTTCACCACTGGTTATGGAGAACTAGTTTCATCCTCTCTCAGGATCAGATAGAGAGGATGTTAGGAGGATCCATTCATTGCCACCCTCTAGTGTGCATCTAGCTTAGCCGAGTAGGAGGTGTGCCACTCTTCACTGTTTTATAGTGGAGGAGCATGCTCGGATGTTTGAAGTCCCGGTTTGATCTATGATCTATTATCCCCACAAAGCATAGGGAGGCGATCCACGAGAGGCCCGCGTGAGGCATACATCACACATTAGAGAATGATGGAGGTTTGCCGTAGTCACCGCTTCGCTGGTTGACTTTTTTTAGGCACTACCCAGAAAACCATATTGATAATATTCTCCGGGACCATCCATCATAGGAGGCCGCTTCTACCGAGAGAGTCGGTGGTGTCCACCCCACCGCCTACCCCCCCATGTCCATCGCCAATGCAAGTTTTAGCATCTCCCATTCCATCTAAGGCCATGAAGGCCACATTTGGGAAAAAATGTACCCCGTTGGTGATCCGACTACGGCCTACACCTCCTACACCACCCATTGTGGTAGGGCCAAGCTCTCCTGCTCGATCTTCTACCCCAGTGGTGGTGCGAAAGAAGTGGCAACCTCGGAGCATCATGGTCATTACTTCACAAACTCCACCCATACAACCAGATACAGAGATGGTGAAGACTATCATTGATATTCCAGATGACTGTTCAATGACAACAGTGGTAGAGGATCATCCCAGAATTGTTACCCCTATTACAACCAGTATCAGTCAAGAGTATCATTCTTCTAATGAGTACAGTCCGCACAAAATTGACTCCCCAGCTACAGGTGAGGTCCGGTGCCTCTCAGTGCATGGTAGCGATCTCACCGGTCAGCCTAAGCTATTTGTACCTGCTGAGTTAGATCAATCCTTAGATGAGATAGTTGCACACTATTTTATGGAGAAAAAGGAGATCTTAGGTATGCATGGTCTGATGAAGAAAGAGTCAGCTTCGATCCCAATGAAGATGACTTGATGGGGATTCAACTAGCATATGCATGGTTGAAACTAGATGTTCTCTTCTTAAAAGCAACAAGCCATGGAAGGAGATGAGGTTGATCAAGGAGACACCGCAGAATCAGCCCATCACCTCCGACAGTAGTTAAGGTAGAAAGATAACATTGATAGATGGCAGAAGCAGGTGACTTGTTAGCAATAGTGTCGTGCTTCAAGCAAGCCCTCTAGTTCATCCTAGCCGATGTCGCCACTGAGCTAGTGCATGCCTTAGATCCGTTAAGACTCTACCCCCGCTGAAGGTAAGACTACCAGATAGGTAGAAAGTGGACCTCCATACATGAAAAATATATGAAATCCATGGTTGAGCAACAGGTGAAGAAAGCTTTGGCTCAAGCTCGGGGAGGATCATCGGTTCCAAAGGGTAGACCGTACCCAGAGGAATTCGATGCTATCCAGTATCCCAAGGGTTTCTTCCTTCCTTCAAGAGCTTGATGGTAGTGGAATCAGGATATAGCTCACTTCAGGCCAATTATTGCAAACGATTGCAATGCTTTACTCCTTAGACTCTTGTCAAGATAGCTGGTATCACTTTTGATTGGTATATTTGAATTGCCCAATGGTTCGTTAAGACATTTGAGTTAGAGCAACTCTTCATCAAGAGATTTCCGGATCTCAAGAAAGGGTTATCAGAGATCTCATTGTAGCCAACAACACTGTGAGTCACTTGTTGATTATATTCTTTGATGGCATAAAGAGTATGAAGTATGAACCATCGTATTCAACAAAGATGCCATTGAGATTCTCTTGAAGAATATCCATGGCCTGATCACCTTCATGCTTAAGGGCTTCACCATAAAGATATTTGAGAAGCTAATCAACAAGGTGGCTAGTCTACAAGGAAAGGCCAAATAGTTACCTTTTCTAGATCAATTGCCAAAGCAAAAATCCCAAAAGGTTTATGAGAAGAAACTTGGAGCAGTAGTAGTGGTTGACAAGGGGAAGCAGCTAGCTAGAGATCAGTCCGAGACCATGACCTCAGCAGCCTCCACCTCCTTTACCACCACCGAGACATCCATACCGGCCTCCACCTTAGCCTCCATGACCAAAGACATGACCGCCTCAACATACCAATTCTGTAATGGGGCATGCATGCTTT